>JAXGGA010006218.1:0-71416 GCA_038373865.1 Uloborus plumipes
CGCGACATTTTTAACTGGCGAAATTTTAGACACGCGATATTTTGAACCTGCGACATTTTTGCCCGGCGACATTTTGGGTCGGCGACATTTTGGACCTGCGACATTTTGGACCGGTGACATTTCGGCCTGCGATATTTTGGACCGGCGATATTTTTGCCCGCGACATTTTGGACCGGCAATAGTTTGACCCGCGACATTTCGGCCGCGACATTTTGGGCGTATACCGGTAATAAATACAGACGCAATTAAGTATATTTATGCAGTTAAATGTTTTCTCTTTTATGCTACGATAACAGTTTGAAGTGAAAAGTGAAATATATTGAAGACAAGATCCCAGTGTGAAAGTTTCTCAAAAGTAAAACGTAAGCTTAAAACTGAGAATGCTGAAGAGAAAAAAAATCCCATTGAATAAAAGAACCGCTAGTTTTTGCCCTGGAAAATATGCTTCGAACATTGTGCTTAAGGTTTGAGAGTAGAAAACATACAGGTCCAACCACCAACCAATAGAAGTTGTTTGTACGTCTTTTTAAAGTATCATGGTTCTCTTTTCATATTAACTTTTAGATGTTTGTCTTCTTATCTGACAGGCGGGTAAATATGACAAAAAAGGTTACTATTTTTAAAGTCTTTTTTCATATTTCAAAAAGAGATAACCGAAGTTTTAACATTTCTTAACTTGAACTCAATGTTTTGAAGAGGTTGTGGGTAAAGTTTAGAATTTTCCGAAGCTTATTATCATCATCTTATCGCACTTAACTGCAGCTTTAGAAAACTAGGCAAAACCAATAAATTTTTTGACGTTATAAACATGAAAATTTTATCGAAGCAAGTGACTGCAATAGCTATCTTCTTATAACTATTATATCTAGCACATAAGAAAAAGATTTTTTTAAAGTGTGAAAAAGTTGTTTTATTCGTACTACTACTTCATTGCTGTACCTCTCACAAAGAGTAAAATTCTTTAGTTGTAAAAACAGAGTAAGATTTTAGGATTTTGGTCTATTATCAGCATAATAGAATCGAATTCTTAAAGGCAAATAATTAGTTGGGTGTTTATTTTTTTCAAATGGTAAATGGTGATGAATTAATTCTCATAAGTATGATTTTGAAAAAAAAAGCTTAATTTCCAAGAGAAGAGATTTGCATATGGTTTATTCTATGACTAATTTTGTAAGACGTGTCTAAACATTTTAATTCTTCAAAGATTTCTTTTGCAGGAAAATGAGACCGACTAATAATTGAAGTGAGCAAACAATTTTCCAAAGTTAATTAAATATCTACTAGACCATTCTTAAAAATCAACATTGTTAGTCCTTAACAAGAATTATAATGGATTAGTTAAAAAATATAGAGAAGTAAGCGACAAAAAATATAAAGCAATAACGTGATAAAAAAAATATCTTCAAAAGAAGAAAATTTAAATGTTGAATTTACTCGTAAATGCCTGATGCATTAAGAATTATTTTTAATGTTCTCCGAAAAGATAAACTTTTGCAAAGACATGAATGCTGCTTGAAAATAAAAAGCAGTACTTCAAAAATTGTGTACAGTTCAGCAATGGCTCAACTCGGAAAAGTCACGTTCCTATAAAAAGAATTTTCTCTTGCGTTTGGAACGTAAATTAGTTCTCCTTAGTTTATGGGATTAGAAAAAATGTCTTGAACTAAGTATTCTTTTATTTCATATTCCCATGCAACAAACATTTTTCGCTTACGATTTTAAGAAATGTTTAGCATTTGGTTGTTATTTTTGTAGCTAATCTAATGTGTTATATTTAGCAAAAAAGTTATATGTTATTAATGTCACGTATTAAGTTTTTAAAGGTTAAATTATCAAAACAGTGTAGAAATTAGCAACGGTGACATATTAAACGAAAACATTCTTTTGAACGTATATCAGTGCTATCATCTACATTTGTGTATTGAAAATTAGAGATCACGCGTGACTTAACTAGTACGCCTACTATTCGAAACAAAAACTGTGACTTCGAAAGGAAAGGTTTAGTTGAAATACAATTTTACTATTTTCTGAATGAGTCAAATTTTTTATATGAAAATGCATTAAAGCCACTACTAACTCATAATTGTAAAAAAAATACTTCTTGCTTTTTCTGTAGTAACCGAGGCTGTAATAATTAAGTGTATGCAGGTAAAGTAAAATAGCTCATTTCGTTTACTAATTGATTCATTTATTAAATCACCTAAGTATTTATTTATTAATTCGTTCGTTTGCAGTCTTACATATGAAAATCCACTTAATGTATTTATTTACCCACGTTTGTTCTTCTTAATTTACTTATTAATTTTCTCCCATGCATTAAGCTATTAATTAATTTGTTCATTGTTTTATTATCTGTTCACTGTTATTTTATTTACTCAATCATTAGTTATAAAATATTTTTAATGATTTCATAGAAAATATTCTAATAGAAAAGTATTTTACTTTCCACTTCGCCCCATAAAAAAGTGACTTTTTCCTCATTTTTAAAGCTACATAAGTTGCCAAAAAATTACGAAAAAAATTGTTTCAGTGTAAGTTTTTTTTACGAAACACATTATTGTTTTCTTAAGAAATGTAATTTTCAGAACTAATTTGTAATTTGCTCATGATAAGAAATGCAAGTTATCTTAACAATTTCCCTCCCCAGCTACCTTAAAAGAGCTTAGAAAGAAGAACATGCCATTTTACCGGTTAGTAAAATTATCAAATTCAAGAGAAAATGTAAACAGATTAGTTGAAGGTGTCCAGAAATATTTTGAAGCATGTGCAGAATTATACATGAATGGGCAATTCCAGGGTAACATTCGTATCAGTTTTTCATAAAACCACTTACAAAGCTTAGAAATAGGTTATATCCTTGTTTGATTTTATAAAGAACACGGTCTTTACTACTGTATAATGCAGTTAAACTTTTAAGATTTCCAGAAAAAAAAAAAGATGTTTGGCCATTCCATGCAAACTTAAACCACAATGCGAAAAATTTTTTCTCATCAAAATAAAGTTTTTACTGGTAGATATTGAAGAAAAATGTTCAAAGTATAGGGTATTTTACTCAACACTAATGGAAACTCCGTTTTTGTATATTAATAACACTTTACAGAAATGTACAAATGGCTGCTGAAAAAATTGTTTAAACACTTACATTTTAGACAGCTTTCTCAACTATAAGTTAATACCCGTTTTAAAATTTTACATTATTTTCATGTGTCTACATTATTTTTATAGTGCTGAGTATGATTTATTTATTCCTGTAACTAGTTGTATTTATGGAAACAAACATACTGACAAAAGTGTTCTGAATGTCCAGTTCCGTCACATGGAATGGGCCTATTATTATCTTCGTAAAGAATGGGCATCTCGTAAGTTACGTCCTTTACGGATCTAGAAAAAAAAACATATAAATACTTTTTCAACAAATCTTTAAAATTTAACTGTTTTACAGAAGTACAGTCCGTTCTTGAAAGATGCGCCTTTTTTGTACTCGGGAACTATTCCACTTAAAAAGGGGTGATGGGTTGTGAGTGGGAACTCTCCGAAGTTTCTAATTTAAAACATGCATTTGCTATCCTTTTGATACATTTAACTGAACTAAGTACTTCAAATTAGCATCGTTCTACGGTGTTTAAAATGACTCAAAATGCTTCTTTTTATTCTTCCCCTTATTGTTGTCTTAACTATCACCCCTATTTTTGTAAGATCAGAAAAGACCTGACGCATGCGTAAATACACGGAAAGATTTATCTAAAAAATCAGACAGTAGAGCTCTTGTTCTTCATAAAATTCATGCAGCGAAACAAGAGTCTGAAATATTTGGAGTCTTTGCAGGCTCTTTTGTGCAGCAATCGATGCATTTTATTAAAATGAAAGTTCCCGAATGTGTAGAAATCCGCCATAAGCACGGAAAAAATGATAGATTAAAGTCTTCTTCCAGAATCTTTAACAAAAGCAGAACCAAAACAGGCATAAACATTTCAATACTCTAGAGGAAAATGCCACACAGAAAATGTTTAATACATTGTAGAACAGTCATCTCTCTCTCTCTCAAAAAAAAAATATATATAAAAGCACAAACGAACATTTTTATCATTCCGGTAAAAATAATTTTTGATGAGGAAAAAGAGATTCATTTTTATGACAAAATATTTCCATATTTTGTCAAACATGAAAGGATAAATAAATTGTTGAGCACTTACTCCATGAATGATCCTTATATTTTGCTTGCACTGGTCCCATATTTCACTCGAGATTTATGAACAACTTTTTCATATTTCTCTTTCTGGGAACAAAACTTAGCATTCACCATTCATTCGCATAGCAGCAATTCAAATGGCAATTTGTTTTAAGAGATTTTTTTTGTAAATACCGCAAACAGTTTTATAATATAAAAAGTAATATGTGATATTTTTCATTGGACATAGGAGTAAAAAAATATGCCTTTCAATGTCTCAGCATTGTTGGTAGATTTGGGTTAGGCAGATGCTTTATTAAAACTCCTTCGAGTTTCATTTATGTATTGCTGTTTGCTTGTGTTAAATATTTTTTGATTAATGGCGTATTGTACAGCATTTTACAATAATATTAATAAAAATAATGTTTTTTCTTACAATTCATAGAATTTCAAATATCAAGACTCCAGTAAATAGGGATGGAATCAAGGCACCGCTACTTCGTCTAAGGCTGCCAGTTTCATTATTTACTTTCCTCAGAGAATTTCTTCAGCCTATGAAAAAAAAAAAGAAGGTTTTGTCTCAAAAGATTAACCCGTAATTGGAAAGTTAATTTATAAAATCATATCTGGTGTAGTGGGAGTTCATGCAAACCCAAAATTATCTTTCCTGTGGGCTCTTTAAAACCTAGCAACTTGAAGTAGAAATTTTTTAAGTGATTTCTCTGTATTAGGTATTTATTTAAAAACATCTGAAACAGTACCTTAAATGACATATAGTGCTTCCCTGAAAATTTAACCTCCGACACTGAAAATGTTTGGCTCTTTTTCGGGTAGCAAGAAAGGTCCACGGTCTTGAGTTTCAATACATTTGCGAAACGACTACAATAGTAACCAATTTTAATTTATTGCCAATTATTCTCCCTGGTTTGCTTTACAAGAGGTAAACATTGTCTATGTAGGAGGTCAAGTTACCAGAGAAGCACTATACCTGTACATAGAATTCCATGTATAGTGGGTGTCCCAGTTTCGTGTTTCAAACCTTAGTAGAGGTAGGGTGCATCCTAATGACTCGAAATCATAGAGCAATGAGGTTTCGCGGCGCGGCAAAATTTACCTATGCCGAGAGTATTCCACTATTCTGAGCTCCTTGCACCAAAAATATGTGGTGTGCGTTGTAGCTGGATAAAAAAAATCCATGTACTTACTTTGAACTGTGTGCCTTTTGGTTTTGTACATGTATTATTAAAAATATTTTTCACTTTTCTTTTCTCTTTTTAATTGTGCGTTTGTGTACATCACCGCTTTATCAAAGTATTTCCAAGCCCCATTGCCGTATGATTTCAAGTCGTCAGAATGCATCCTACCCCTATTAGAAGTTCTGAAATTCTGAGCTGGGATACCCTGTATAAACATTACTAAATATTTCAAGCCCAATTTTTCTGTGGCGTAAAAAACCCAATATTTTAATTTATCCCGATTGAAAGATCATTCTACTAAAAACAATTTAAAAACATAAAAAAAAAATGTTTGAATTAAAATGTTCTATGCATGGCTCTAGGAAATAAAGTTTACGAACGTCAATTACTTTTACTTAGCAAAAGATCTAGTGTCTCATTATGTAGCGTTGGGAAGAAAAATCCAACTATTCCCAAATTTTCCCTGGTTCCAACGGGATCCAACATCCTTCCCCGTTTAAGTGCAAGGTATTGTATCGTTTATTCACAGTAGCAATTAACCCCTCGACGTAAGTCACTATACAATGATCAGGGGTAATTTCTGGCATGGGAAACGCACATTTGTCAGCAGGAACAGGACGAGGCACTTTATGTGATGTTTGTATTAAGGAATAGCGTTGACTGAAAAAAAAACCTAGATGCGCCTACATTTAAGTAGCTACTTTTAAGCATACTTTCATATTAATTTGCTGAAAAATACTTAGGTGCATTGAAAAAGCTTATGTTCTTAATAGTTAATTATACGTTTTGATTTGATAATTATGCAATGTGGTATTTCATTAAGGTGTCTTTATTGAATAATTTTAGCGAACTCAAGACTTTTAAAAGCCTACCTTTTGCATCAGTGGAAATATCATTTTGCTTTTCTGGAAGCACCTTATGATATTAATCACTTTATTTGTATAGTTACACTTTGTTTATTTGATTAATTGGCTGAAATCAGTATATGTTTATAAGGGACAATTTCTCGCATGGGAAATGCAGATTTGTCAGCAGGAACAAATATGAAGCACTTTATGTGCTGTTTAGATAAAAGAATCATGCTAAAAGTCGCGCTATAAAAAAACAAGAAGTTCTGTCAAGAACTAAACGAGCCTACTTTCCCGTACATCAACATCGGCATTCTCGCATCTGATCAATATTCTCTTACCTTTGTCAAACATACCCTTTTAGCACTTGAAGCTGATTTCTAAAAGCAAAATATACCCCTCTCATCAGATGAAATAGACACGTAAAAAGTAAAAAAAAACGAATAAATAAAGTTTTGTCGCACCTTTTGAAGAATGTAACAGTTGTAGTTCTTCTGTAGAAAAATTCCTCAATCGTTTTCATAATAATAATAATAATAATAATAATAATAATAATAATAATAATAATAATAATAATAATAATAATAATAATAATAATAATAATAATAATAATAATAATAATAATAATAATAATAATAATAATAATAAAAAGTACAACGAACATCAAAACACATTTTATCAAAGAAAGAAAAAAAACTCGTTCGTAAATAAAATGTCTGGAATTTCATTTTTAATCCGTTGCCAGTTGTTAAATATAAATAAAGAATAAAATGCTCTCGTGAATGAAAAATTTTTTGTTATAAAAAAAATCGTCAGCCAAAAATAATAATAATAGAAAAATAATAAATGTAATAAAATAAATAAATAAATAAACTAAAAATC
This sequence comes from Uloborus plumipes, assembly GCA_038373865.1. Classification (NCBI taxonomy): domain Eukaryota; kingdom Metazoa; phylum Arthropoda; class Arachnida; order Araneae; family Uloboridae; genus Uloborus; species Uloborus plumipes. Next base: position 7,095 of record JAXGGA010006218.1, read on the forward strand.
GTCTGTACAGTCAGTAATTTTTTTTCTCGGCCTGCATTTCCGCCATATTTGTGGAGTCGGAGTCGGAATCAGAGTCCTCACAGAAGATTTTTTCAGAATAGTACTTTATATACACTTTTTATCAAAACCATTTTCTTGCAAAGTTAGTTTGAAGGAAATCCGCCTTTATGCTCAGGATCAACATTCAACTTAAATTTCCCCGTAGGCGCTAATGGTAAGTTTTTTTCTGAACGGTTCAACATTGAACGAAAAATGGTTCAAGTCAAAAAGCGAAATGTGGGAATGAGCCTCTCCGAGATCTTTCGAACAAAAAAAAAGTTTATTCAATTCGGACGGTTCACTTAAAAGTTACTGGGTGGGGAAAGGTTGCTTGAACGGTTCAATGTTGAACGAAAAAAATGTTCAAATTGAAAATTTAAGTACGGTAATGAAGTATCCTTGCTGAGGTCCTTTGAAAAAAAAAGTTTGCTTAAATCTGATTGTTGACTCAAAAGTTATAAGGGGTGACAGCATATTCAATGTTGAACGAAGAATTGTTCAAATCGGAAATGTAAACACGAGAATGAAGTATCTTTGATAAGATCTTTCGAACAAAAAAAAGTTTCTTCAAATCGGACTGTTCACTAAAAAGTTAGTATCGCGGGAAATTTCCGTTTGTACGGTTCAAAGTTGCACCAAAAATTGTTCAAATCGAAAAATCAAATATGGAAATGAGCTGTACTTGCCGAGATCTTTTCAACAAAAAAATTTCGTTCAAATCGGAATGTTCATTCAAAAGTTATTTGGGGGGGGGGGGGGTAGACAGACCGACAGACAAACCGACAGACTGACCGACCGACCCACACACACACAAATTCCCCATCTCAATACCCTACTTTCCAAATATTAATTTTCCAATATTTATTTTCCGTTTTTGTTTCTTTTTGACGTTTTTTTTTTTTTTTTAGACATGGCAATATTTTTTGGACTTGGCGATATTTTTTGAACTTGGCGATATTTTTTAGATGCATTAAGCCACTTTTAATACTTTTTTCGTCTTTCTTTTATTTTTAACGATAAAGAGGTTAAAAAGAAAAAAAAAATTCGTCACGCTCATATTTATATTTAAGTGCCTAAACTAACTATTCCATTGAACTAATTTTTTTAAAATTATTGAGCTATACTGAAAAATATTATTTTCTTAATATTTAACTATACGCTTATATTTGATAAGTTTACAAGGTCATAAAAAGTTGATTTGTTATCAAGAAGTGTTTTTACCGAAGAATTTTAGTAAAATCACGAAAAAATTTTTCGAGCCTACATTTTGCACTAGTTGAAGCATCATGCTGTAAACATCTTATGGTATAAATAATTTATGTAGTTTCACTTTATTTACATAATTCTTATGCTAAAGTCACTACTTAATAACATGTGGGTAGTTTCGGGCACTGGAAATGCACTTATAAACATGGCCAAAACTAGTTGATTTAAGTGATGCCTTTATTGCGGGGTCGCTTTTGCTCTCGGCGTGACAAAGAAAAATTTTGTAACACCTAATACTTAACCCATTAATGTCTAGCGTCTCTTTTTAGGGACGGTCCAAAAAAGGTTCTGAATTTCAACAAAATGAACATTTCAACCAAATAATAGTGTTCAATTAGTTCCTTGGTATTGTTTCAATTCGTTATTAACAGGTTGCAACACATTACCATTGTAAAATGTGTTCTGTAGTAGTTTTAATATGATCTTTACCAAAAATGACATCGTTCATAATCTCATGAAAAAAAAGCTAAGTTTTAAAGTTATTCCCAGCCTCCCAGTGTTTGTTAATTGCTGATTTTATTTCTTCTTTAAAAGGTCTTTTTAAAAATTATATCGTAGGCAGAAAAAAATTTTAGTAAAAAAAATGTACCCTCTGGGGTCTATCGTAACTTTTAAGGGACGATTTTTCTTTCCTTAATAAAAAAATTATTTTTTACATAATATTTTTTTAATTATTTTTCCTGTCCATGAAACACTATTTGTAACCAGTATACAAAATATCTTTGGGAAAAAATGTCAGACATTAATGGGTTAAATACCTAAAGTCTATATTTGCACAGATACAGTGAGCCCTCGGTAAGACGACACCCCAAGAGACCGTGAAAATGTGCCGAGTTAAGCGGGTGTCAACTTACATAGGTTCAAATAATTTCAACTATCGTAGTTTTCTATATTTCTTATACACTAGTACTTACCCATAGACGTTATAGTAAATGATATTTAATTTCTTTCTTTTTCTGTTTAAAAAGAACACAACAAAATAAGTAGGAGAATTTTGAATATCTAATTAAGAGCCATTATTTTGAAAATCGAACAAAAAAGGGAAATTTTGGCAGTGACCATTTTTGATTTTCCTCATTTTTTTATATGTCAAAGTAGGTCATGAGAAATGAATTTTCTGAAGTTTGCAGCCCCCCAAAAAATTTTGTTTGCTCAGTAAAAATTCCCAAAGTTTGATGTTATGCAGCGCTTTTTTGGTAAAACGGCTGAAAGACGCATTTCAGTGCGCTGTAGTTTTTTACAGAAACGCCACCCCATGGTTATGTTTACATTTATTGATTGTACAATGTGTAGTTATGAGGACCCCATAGTTATTTGGGTTGGGGTGTGTTTCTTTCTTCAGTTAAGGGGCCGCAAAGTATGGTTTTTAGACCATTTTCGCTCGACTTTGAACTGCGTTATTTCCCCCCTAAAAGCAACCCATCGAAATTTTTTTAACATGTACTGAAAATTTATACTATGAAGAGAATATGTGGTACGAAAATTGTTTAATATCTCATTGCTTTAAAGAGAAAAAGACTTAGACATTTTTCAAATTTTCAAAATTTGCGGTTTTTTGATCGCATTTAACTCAAAACAGCAACTCTAGGAAAAAAAAGCTTTTATGGATTATGGAACCTACAGATGTGTAGAATAACGTAAAAAAGAAAGTTGCGTGGGGTCTCGTCTCGTTTTCAAGAAAATAATTTTTTTTGTAGCTCATTTTAATGCTTTTTCTCATAGTAAAATGTGTCCATCAAGTAGGTCAAATCTGCTGAAACTCTAAGTATATAGTAATGATATATTTAAATTTGTATAGGGAAAGAGAAAAAGACTAAAAACACTTAATTTTGTCTAAATTTTTTTTAATTTTTAATTTTTTAATTGCAATTAACTCAAAAAACGTGAAATCCTGAGACGTTATTATTGAATGCAAATATTACTAGCTTTGAAATATTGGAAAAAGTAAATTCGGTGAGGTATCTTCAGATGTATTCTAGTGGGAGGTCACAGTGACTTCCCGAAAAATTTCATGATCGAAAAATTTTGCTGACGATTCGGCAAATTTGGAAACTATTGCAACATTGAGATTTTTTAATGATACATTTTTGTCACGTGTGCTTGATCGTATTCTGTAAAAATTTAAGTTCCAGTGCCCATGAGTATCTTATACTTCTCAAGAAGATGTTCTTAATTTGCCAAAGGAATTTCCCAATTTTTCCGAATGATAAAATACGATCAAGCCCACATGCAAAAAATAAATAAATAAATAGAAAATTTCTATATGTTGCAGTATTGTTTCTAAAGTTTCTGAATCTTCATAAAAATTTTCCGAATATGAAATTTTTCTGGAGGTCACAGTGACCTCCTTTGACTTCCCATTGGTGAGCCTCTAAAAATACCTCACAGTATTTACTTTATCGAATATTTCCAGTCATTGCCAGCTAGTAATATGTAAATTCAATAATTCCCTCAGTAACGATTTATCGTTTTTTAATATAATTGCAATAAGAAGCTAAAAGTTCTAAAAATTCAGACACAATTAACTGCTGTGATTCTTTTTCACTATTACTATACACTCAAAAATTACTATACACACATACATAAATTATCATCATATATTTTAAATTTTAGCAGATCTGACCTACATACTGGACACATTTTATTACGGGAGAACGCATTAAAATCTGCTACATTTTTTTTTCTGTAAAACTAGAAGAGACCCCTGGCCGCTTTATTTTGTACGTCGTTTTACACATATGTAGGTATCATATAATATAAAAAAATAATCATAACATGTAAAAAATAAATAAATAGAAAAGTTCAATGTTGCAGTATTGTTTCCAACTTTGCCGAATCATCAGCAAAATTTTTCGATCATGAAATTTTTCGGGAGGTCACTGTGACCTCCCACTAGAATACATCTGAAGATACCTCACCGAATTTACTTTTTCCAATATTTCAAAGCTAGTAGTATGTGCATTCAATAATAGTCTCAGGATTTCACGTTTTTTGAGTTAATTGCAATTAAAAAACTAAAAATTATAAAAAAAATTGACAAAATTAAGTGTTTTTAGTCTTTTTCTCTTTCCTTATACAAATTTAAATATATCTTTACTATATACTTAGAGTTTCAGCAGATTTGACCTACTTGATGGACACATTTTACTATGAGAAAAAAGCATTAAAATGAGCTACAAAAAAAAAATTATTTTCTTGAAAACGAGACGAGACCCCACGCAACTTTCTTTTTTACGTTATTCTACACATCTGTAGGTTCCATAATCCATGTAAGCTTTTTTTTTCCTAGAGTTGCTGTTTTGAGTTAAATGCGATCAAAAAACCGCAAATTTTGAAAATTTGAAAAATGTCTAAGTCTTTTTCTCTTTAAAGCAATGAGATATTAAACAATTTTCGTACCACATATTCTCTTCATAGTATAAATTTTCAGTATATGTTAAAAAAATTTCGGGGGGTTGCTTTTAGGGGGAAATAACGCAGTTCAAAGTCGAGCGAAAATGGTCTAAAAACCATACTTTGCGGCCCCTTAACTGAAGAAAGAAACACACCCCAACCCAAATAACTATGGGGTCCTCATAACTACACATTGTACAATCAATAAATGTAAACATAACCATGGGGTGGCGTTTCTGTAAAAAACTACAGCGCACTGAAATGCGTCTTTTAGCCGTTTTACCAAAAAAGCGCTGCATAACATCAAACTTTGGGAATTTTTACCAAGCGAACAAAATTTTTTGGGGGGCTGCAAACTTCAGAATGTTCATTTTTCATGACCTACTTTGACATATAAAAAAATGAGGAAAATAAAAAATGGTCACTGCCACACCTTGTCTGAATTTCAAAATAATGGCTCTTAAGAATGAATCCACATTTCTTAAAAAAAAAAAAAAAAAAAGATAAGAACTCTTTGTCAACAGGTCAATTAAAATCGGTAAAACATCACTTGGGGTGGCACTTGGGAAAGTGTAGTGTATGCAGCAATTCTTCTATGCATGATTTTTTCCCCTGCTAAAAATAGTTATTATAAAAGTGTAAAAAAATATTCCAGGAGTTCATTTTAAAACCATTCCTTAATATAGAAGTCTTTCTTTAGTTTCAGATTAATTTAGTATTTTTTAGTACATCACAATAGTGGGGAAAAATCATTTCAATTATTAACCCATTTATGCCCAGTAGCCTTAAAACGGGACGCTTGTTATTTGCTGCATACAAAAACCTGTGATGAGTATATCATTTTACTAAAGCTGTTTTTCACAAGTTAAATAGTCCTTCTTCTCGAGAAAACCAGTTAGAGCTACTACTTGGACATTAGAGTTTATTTATTGACAACTATTTTCAGATTAATCAGTCAAGCAACGATCCAGTATGGGTAGCCACAGAAAGTAAGTTTTTTTGCGAACTTTTTTTTCATAAAACTAAACTCTTTTAAAATGATTTGTTTAAAATTGATCAGAGATGCCTTCTGTAATGTTACTTCGAAAAGGCAAAGTCAAGTAAGGTCATATTTTGCTCACATATCTGCAAAATATCCCATAAACAGGACGTTAAATAACTTAATAAATATGGCAACAGCGAATAATTTTAAGCCTAAAATGTATGTAAACCATTACAAGTAAGAGTTTTAAGCAGATAAAAATTTTAAAAAAATATTAAAAAAAACTTGGGCATGAATGGGTTAATGGGGGGGGGGGGGAGAAGCATTAAATTTGTATTGATTTCGGAAAAAAATCTTTCTATTCCTTTCTTATCCCAGAAAAAAAATCTTGCATGAAATAAAGACAAAATCGAGTAAGCTACGAGTGTTGTTCTAGTTCCTAATTATTTAGAAAAAGTATCAGTTTCGTGACTCTTTTTCTTTAATTACACTTTTGAACAATTAGGGTATTTTATGGAAAAAATATAATTATCCTTTCATCGAAACCACTTAGTAGGAATAACCACTTTTCATTTTCGGAGACTTTTTTTTTTAAATATATATTTCTATGACCATGAGCAAAGCACAAAGATAACATTTGTTTTTGCTCCAGTTGCTGCTCTAAATGCAATGTAAAGGAGAAAAAAAAACTTAAATACGTTTTTTAAACATTCATCATATTGTACTTAATTCATTAACACGGATACTTTTTTTAAAGAGAGAAATTAAGGAAACGAAATTCTCAGAAAATGATTTAATTTTAATTAGAAGTTCGTTTTAAAAAGGATCAAGATTTCTATAAAGCGGTTAGGTTTTTCAAAGAAAAATCTTTTTATTCACTTGAGATGGTACAATATATGGTATTTAAAGATAATGCTAAAAAAAAAATCTTAATATTTTTGCATCGTTGGCTTAAAAAGAAATGATGTGTTTCGCAATTAGGAAAGCTGAATCAAACTTCCATTATAATCAAGTTGAAAGTATTGCTTTTTCATATGATCAGAACATGATTTTTTAAATTAATATCTTAATGCATAAAGATCATAACGTAGCGAAAAATATTGTTTGACAATTTTTACTTTATCAACAATATATAGTTAATATGTACAGAAGGAAATGTTTCATCTTACACATTCTTCATTTAAATATTGGAACATTCAAATTAAGAATAACCTAGATCAAAAATGTTGTTTTTATTTTCTTTGCTAAAATAAGTGGTCCGTAAAATTCCTGCGGCTTTAATTATAAAATTGCTTCCAAGTGAAAAAAATCCGACTAGTAAGAAAATAGACACGACAATATAAACGGGTTGAACGCCATTAAAATGATCGTTATAGTATGTTATTTAGCAGTCTTAAAAATTATAAATAGCATTTTTGAAACTAATAATAATAATAATAATAATAATGGCATTTCAAAATGCAGTTATTATAATCAAGATATTTTGTTTTAGAATATTTTTAAAATTTTTAAAAGGACTGTACAACTTTAATATCAGAGCTGACAGAGTGGTATTTATAGTGGTTAAGACGCTAGCCTCTCACGCCCAACTGCGCGGAATCCCAGGTAGCACAAATAACCTTTAAACGTTTTATAAACGTTTTTAAGCGGTTGTTACAACGTTAATAACCATTTTACAACCTTTAAAACACAAAGTGTGCTACTTGGGATCAAACCCGACTCCAATTGGTGGATTTTCATGATGCAGAAAATTGACAGCGTCCATGTCGTAAGATTATGCGGCATGTAAAAGATCCCTCGAGTACTTGTTTGGCAATAGTATCTCTCGGCTAAACTAAATTCCTAGTGCAGTTTTGCATCGAATAGAGTCCAGGTACCACCACCTACTGGGGAAATTGGGCGTCAAAATTCTATTGGCAATGGCATTCCGCCGATGGTGGTGCCACATGAAAGAGTAGCTGCCGGTCTTGGGGAATGCAATAGGTCTGCAAATGACAAGAAGCTAAACGCAGCCCCATTTGAAACAAACAAACAAACTTTAATATCAGTTTTGAAAAGAACGCGTTGATTCTATAGCTTCCACAAAATTCATTGTCAAGAAACAATCAATGATGCGTTTTGATGCGATATAGTTTTAGCTTGTTTTGCAATGGGGTTGATCGTCACCAGTTTTTGTTGCCAATCCCACCAAGGAGATTGGCGAGAATGAGATCTTTCTTATGCTAAGCATGAGCGCTATTACTGCAAATAGTGCAGTGGTGGCTTTTTCTTTGAACGGCAACCAAGAAGCTAAATCATACCATCTCGGTTTGCGACAATGTCAATAGCGGATTTAGTAAGGCGCAATTGTCACAACAGTGAAGGACACGCAAGACAGAACAAGAGTTTTGAACTGTATTAAAAATTCACACTATATGTATTACATTGTTGTATTGTAGCAGGCACTTAAACCTATTAACCTGCACCCCCCCCCCCGTGAATAATATATAAATTTGAAACTTTTGCAAGACACCAATTCGGGTCATTATGATTTTCCCGATAGCTAAACTTGTACTGCCAAAAAGACATCAGACCCTGATAGTTGAGATGATACGTAAGTATCAATTACTCATCTGAAATAAAATCAAGACTGTTTCTCAGTAGCTTTAATAAACTAGTTATTTTACGAAACTAGTTATTTTACTTTACAACATAAATTTACCTAACTTAAAAAGTTCTGACTAAGCACTTGCAGTTTATCATTATGGTAACGTATGTGTTACAGATTTTTTTTCCTTTTCTCCTAAAAGAAAAGGAGACAAAAACCCACATCGATAAAAACTGGTTTCGAAAGTTTTAAAAACAATGATATTATTTGAAATATTGATAATAATATTTGAAAAAGAAAAAAAAATCCTTTGTTTCTAAATTTGACACAAGCAGGAAAAAAAAAAGATGGATTTCTTTTGTGCTCACCCAGCAGCAAAATGTTTTCCCGTTATCCGTTTTTCAATCTATTTTTCATTACTCATGAATCCAGTGACCCATTTCCCAGAATTCATAGGTAAGGCATCAAGTTCCAAACCTCATAAAAGCGTGCGAAGCGTGAGGACGAAAATATTTTCTCTCAATACGCTGCTGCGTTCGCAGCACTTCATTTTACGCATCATGAATTAAAAATGTAAAGAAATTACCAATTGTTTGAAGTTATTTCTAACTGTTTCCGCGCAAATTGTCGAAACATTAGATATTTATTTGGTTAATGTACAAAAAAAAAAAAAAAAAAAAAGTTAATTTCTGTTTAAACGAACTTTGTGGACGAAACGAACTTTGTGTGGAGAAATTATTGCAGACGATTTATTTTAACAAAGAAGGTGTAGATTCATAGTTCTAATAAAATAAAGCTGTCGGGCTAAGCACAAAGTCGTATCTGTTCTTTTTTTTTAACAAAATTGAGTTATCGCCACCAGGTAGTTCTTTGTAACTTATTTTTCCTATATGAAATGTTTTATGGTCATCTGAGAACGGGAAATATTGTTTTTTTAAATTTGAAAAAGAAATACTTACTAAATCAAATACATGATGGGGTAAAACTTTAAAGAGTAATATCTCAGTTTGAGATCGTCTGCAGGTAGTGCTTTGCACGGCAGTGTGTGAAGCTACCTAGGAGCGGAATTCAGGTGAAACGCTGCATCTGCAAAAGTGCGTTGCATACGCAAATTTTCAGGTTTTCGGATTCTTGTGAAACGTTGTTTGCACAAAAGCGCCAATTCGTCGCTTTTGAAAAAAAGGAACGCAAAAATTTGCGTGTGCAACGCACTTTTGCAGATGCAGCGTACCTAAATTCCGCCCTAGGGCAGTAACATTTTTGCCTGGGGTTGTTTTAAGCAATGTAGTTGATTGAAAATATATTTCAGCACTACGCTTTTTGTGTTGACAAGTGTTGAAATAAACTCGCCTGATATTGAACTCCTTGATCCTGCTGGTACCTTATTTCTCTTTATTACAATCGCCACGAGACAAAAATATGGAAACATTGACTGATCACCACACTGCAAAAATTGAAATGTTGTTTTTGCAACATAATACTGGCAGCCGAGGTTGAAAAAAGCCCCTTACTTTCCGACCCATATACTTTTTACTAAGATTTTTCGTTTTTTTCTTCTTTCTTTGTTACCAATCTCCAGTAACCAGAGAAAATTGTGATTGAGTGCAAAGAATAAATTATGGCTTTGAAAACAGAGTGCCAGCTAATATGATTTCCATATATTCAACGTAATTGTGATAACTGAATCTGAAAACTTATAATATTATTGCTTAATTAATATAATGAATATAACTGTCATTTATTACTGCGTGTTAAGGAAATACAGATACCTAATACGCAATTAGTTAATTCCTAATTTCAAAGAGAAAATCAAATATAATTACTTTTCACAAAGCATCTGTAAAAGCAGCCGCATGAATCCGAGCACTGTTTAAAGCTTGTTTTAAAAGGAAATTAATAATGCACCCCATATTTGAGCAAGGAGCATCAGTGACTTATTCGGTTAAAATGGACGTAGCAACGTTAATTACGTTTCACGTTCCGACAATTGTAACGCAGTAAAGCTCTAAGTGTGATGACATTTGACATGGTATTATTTAATACCGTATGCATTTGTGTTTATTAATCAAATTGTGATTTCGTTTCCCTGGAGAAACACGAAACATGGGGCAGAAATTTGCTTTAGTAGGGGAATGTAGGGCAAAGGGAAATAGCGAGGCAAAGTGAAATAGTAAAATAAATTTTAAGTTTGCAGCGCCACCAATCTAGCAATGTATTAACCCATTCATGCCCAGTAGCCTAAAAACGGGACGCTTGTTAATTACTGCATACAAAAACCTGTAATGGGTACAGCATTTTACTAAAGCAGTTTTTCACAACTTAAATAGTCCTTCTTGAGAAAACCAGATAGAACTACTAGTTGGATATCAGAGTTTATTTATTGACAGTTATTTTCAGACAAATCAGCCAAGTAACGATCCAGCATAGGTAGCCACAGAAGGTAAGTTTTTTTTTTTGCGAACTTATTTTTAATAAAACTAAACTATTTTAAAATGATTTGCTTAAAATTGATCACAGATGCCTTCTATAATGTTACTTTGCAAAAGTAAAGTCATATTTTGCGCACATATCTGCCGAGTGTCCCATAAACAGGAAGGTAAATAACTTAATAAATATGGCAACGGCGAGCTATTTTACGCCTAAAATGTATGTAAACCTTTCCTGGTAAGAGTTTTAAGCAGATAAAAATTGAAAAGATTGTTAAAAAAAACTTGGGCATAAATGAGTTAACCAAGTTCCTAGATGTATAGTTGATTCTTGTCAAAAAAGAAATATCTCTAAAGATCAACGAAAAAAGTATACAATTCATTTTCGAAATTTGATTTCTTTATTGTAATATTCGTGGTTTTTCGAAACTATATCTTGTTATTATTAAATAATACAATTTTTGTTATTCACGTTTTCGGTATTAATTGATATCTACTGATGTCCAGTGCAGTCCTTATTTAGTTTAAAATAGTCATGTTTTGATTTTAAATGTTCAGTGTAGTTTGTCAAGTGAGCGCGGCAAAGTTAAACGGGCAAGGGTGTAGCCAGGACTCACGTTAGGGGGGTGCAAGCAGAGGCACCCCAATAGGAGGTCTCTGTGACCTCCCAAAAAGGTAAAGAATGAAGCGCATTCTCTGATAAGTGACGCCAAGGACTTAAAATTTATTGGTGGGAGAGAAGGCGAGGGGGGAGGGGACTCTCAATGACCGAATGTAATTCCAAATTTAACCGAGTAATAAAATACGAACTTATTTGTCTGCACCAGCATGTTACAATGAAAAGCATGAAAGGGGACAAAATCGTTAGTCAAAAAAATGGGAGGTCACTTGACCTCCCATTGCCTTTGATCTAGGGGGGTGCAGCCGCACCCCCCTGCACCCCCCTAGCTACGCCCTTGTAAACGGGCAAAGCGAAATAGCTCATTTCGTTGACTGATGCTTTCATTTACTAAAACGCGTACGTGTTTCTTCATTTATTAATTTATTCACATGATTTTACTTATCAATTCACGTATTTATTCATTCATTCCCTTATTTTGTTGTTTATTCTCTATTCTAATCATTCATTTATTTTGCTCATACATTAATTAATTTATTTATTTGTTCTTTTATTTATTCGCTTATTTTTTCATTAATAATTCAATTATTTGTTTACTTATGCTTCCATTTGATGAAAATTACTGTAAATCCTCAGATGGGTAATTCTTCACTACAAAAATAATGTATTTTTCACTTTGTCCTACGTTTTTTTGAGGTGGAATTTTTCCACCTTTTTTTTGAAAGTGCAAAACAACTGCTAAAGATATTAAATAATATTTCAACGCAAGTTGTATCATAAAATACATTATTCCGTTTTTGTGCACAATAATTTTTGAAACAAATTTCCAACTTGTTAGTTTTCAATCAGGTACGTTATCTTAGCTATTTCACTCTGCACCACTTCCTCTAATTTTAAGCTAATTATGGTAAAAGGGTCAGATTTTAGAGAGTCATTCCAAATTTTATATTGTTCTCTGGCGTGTATAAAGAATTTACTTACTCTCTGTATAAAGAATTTACTAAATCACTTTACTGAATGAATAAAAAACAACAAAAAAACTTCGTAATATTAAGGATCTACTACGTTCACAAGGGCTACTTAAACAATACTAGCTGACCTGTGTGAAGCATTCGCACTTGAGAGAATGAATGAAAACCCCCATGATTTTAGAAATTTTGTTGAATAACAACAAAAAATTGAGTTGTTTTTTTTATTTTTCGTTCATAGCTGCGAAAAAATCTTTGAAATGGTGTCTTAGTTTCGAAGTATTAAAGATGTTCTCCAGCACCTCCCCCCCTCCTGAAAAAAACCTCCTTTGGGAAATAATATATATGATGGCGGAAAGTTGGATTAAAATTCTGCTGAAAAAAAAACACACCAAAACGATATTTATCGGAACGGATTCGAACTTATGCCCTTCCCATTTTCGGCACGACCCTCTATCCAACTGCGCCAATGTGACTTAGCTTCCTAATACTGTTCATTGAAGTAATCTACAAGAAAAAAAAACTTTTGAAGAGAAAAAAAACACAATTTTCGACCGTGGGTCATTTTTTCGTTATTTAGCCGCCACGACAAGCTTTAAATTAGAGGCAAACCATGGAGTTTGATAAAGAAATAAGGAAGTTCTATACTACACTGCAAATGTTTCTTGACAAAAACATCGTGACGTCAGCATGACGTTTGCGTGACGTTAGCCTATGAAAAACGAGCTAGATAAAACGTCACAGCCTACTTGGCGAATTAGAGGAGATCGCTGACTGCTTGTGGGCTCTTATTGGCTCCGCTCGTAGTGACGTTCAGTGTCAAGTTAAGTTGCTGTCTAGTATAGCTTCGTAACACAACAGGCTAGAGAAATAATATATTAGATTTAAATATTTGTATCAAATATTTGTAAAACAATTCGCTTCGAAATCAAAGTATATTCGACCCCGCCAGGGGGAGTTTCCCGCCAGTTCCTTGAAAATTCGTTAACATGCAAACAATAACACTTCAATTTTATTTTAAAAAATTATAAATGGACACAATTTTTACACAGTTTTGCAGTTCGTTTCTTCATGAAAAAAAAATCTGACTTATAATAATATTTTAACTATTCGCTGAGAAGGAGTAGTGTTGTTTGTACAACTTTGATTTTTAACCCTCTAAAGAATAGAACTTTTAAGTAAAGTATTTTTAAAGTAAAGTCATTTAAAATCTTTTTAAAATATATGATACAAAATGGTTCTTTCAATCGTACCTTTTCTCTACAAATACATAGACAAAGTCCTCCATATGTACTATAGTTAGCCACCTGCTCGAAGAGAGTTCTCCTGATGATTCAGTGGTCAACGTTTTCAGATTATATTTAAAACGTGTCACTTTACGTGAGACAAATATTTTTGATCCGTATTACGTACATCTTCATTTATTGTGGGCAGACGAGCAGCGGTTTTTCTGAAGTTCAGAACAGTAGCTATTAATGTGCGTTAAAAATGTTCCCTATCAAAAGGACTACTATAAGTAAAATCGCCTGTAATGGTTCCAACTGGATAGCCATAATAAATAGCGTAATGGCATCTCCACTGGCATGAAACTTAACTACGGCAAACTGGATATATGTTAAAGGGGAATTTTGAGCTGAGTGAGCTTGAAATGTCTGTGGTAATCCGACTTTACGAAAGTATGGTTCTGTTTCTTCTATTTAGTTTTCACCTATCTTTACGTGATCACTAAGTCCTCTAAGTTCCCATTCCAAGTAAACACGTGTGTGTGTGTAGGATTTAAAGTTTTTGAAAAAGGAGCTTTCTTCTCCATCTAATGTCATAAGCTTCCTGAAGTTCCAAAAGGAGAAGGCCAAAGAACTTCATTTTCAGCTGGAACTTGTTTTAATTTTAAGCACAATCTTAATATTTGAGTTAGTAGAAGATAGATATTTTCTAAAATATCTCTCTAATATTTAGAGAGATCAATTGCCATTACTCAAACCTGAATTTTAACCAAAACTTAAGCACTTGGACTAACTTAATTGAATTAAAAGTTAAAATGTTTAACAATATAGAATGTTATCATAAAAATCAATCAGTGTCGAAGGCGCTTATTTTCTCTCATTATGCAATGCATTCAAGTATGCAAATGCTGAGCAAATATTTGTTCTGGAAAACCGCAGCCAAATCGACTTTAAGTATTGAATCTCGGAATATGATTTCTAAAGTAAAGACTTGATTTTCAAAGGTTAATTTACTTACTAATAAGATTAGACGAAAAATTTTGAAACTAAAATGAATATGTTTCTTTTGAGAAGAATTTATTAATATAGGCATGGTGCACAAATACGCATTAAAGATTTTCGGTACTTGCACATCAATGGATACATAACTGAATGAAAGATTTTACTTAAAACAGAAATAAACAATAATAGGGAAGCCACAGGAGATTTTGGTGAATTTGCTTTTGCAGATAACAGTTGCGGGAAATCAAATGAAATCGGAAATGCAATTAATTTATCAATTGTTTTATTAAACGCATTTAAAGGAGATACATGCAAATATTTGCTTTATCTGTTACTCTTAACTGAAGCCAAAGCTAGCGAGTTAATTTGAAAGGTTATTCTTATGTTTTGTTTAAAGTTAAAAGGTCCTTTGATTTGCATGACTTAAAGCAAACACTAAAATTTTCCCTTCCAACCGGCTTTAAGCATTTACGCTTTGTCACACATTTTTATATTATTTTGTAAATACAATATTTTTGGCCTACTTTCTTATTAAAGTAAAAGAAAGTGAAAAAAGAGCAATATAATGGCTTAATGCATCTTAAAATATCACAAAACCAAAATAAATAAATAAATAAATAAATAAATAAATAAATAAGTAAATAAATAAATAAAATAAATAAATAAATAAATAAATAAATAACTAAGTAAATAAATAAATAAAATAAATAAATAAATAAATAAATAAAATAAAATAAATAAATAAATAAAATAAAGGAAAAAATAAAAAAATAATTATAAATATCGAAAAATTAAAATTGGAAAGTGGGGTATTAAGATGGGAAAACTGCTAATTTGTCGGCCTACATGTTCTTTGATAACTTTTGAATGAGCAGTCCAATTTGGATAAACCTTTTTTTTGTTCGAAAAATCTCGGCCAAGACATCTCATTTCTGCATTTTCCTTTTGATGTGAATAATTCTTTGTAGAATTTTGAGCAATTCAAAAAAAACTGTCTCCCCTAATAACTTTTGAATGAACTGTCCGATTTTAACAAATGTTCATTTGTTTATGTACCTCGGTAAGGACACCTCATTCCCGTACTTGACATTTTGATTTGCGTAATTTTCGTTCTATGTTGAACAGTTCAAAAACTATTCGTCTAACAACTTTTAAGTAAACCATCCGATTTAAACAATCTATTTTTCGTTAGAAACATCTCACCGAGGGCATACATTTGTAGTATGTTTTATGTAGTAATTAATAGAATATGGATCATATGCTAAAATGTAATTGTGTTGGTATGCGGAAAATAGAAGAATTTAGTTCTGGACAGAAATTCCTGTTATTCCTAATATCATGTGTCACCTGTTATTTTCATTTCCCATGGCTTGAGTAGTTTTATTTCAGTTTTATAAGAGGTTATAGTCCGAAGTTTTTATCAGATTTCCTGCAAGTGAAACAGGAACAGGTTGTTGCTATTCTTGAAAAGTAGCAACTTTCTCATCTATAATCGGTACGCTATTTGAACCCGTTTCCTCAAGTGGAATTGGCACACACTGTCCTTTCTCCGCATGAGGAGCTCCTTTTCTATCTATTAATCTAATACGATTATGGTTCAAAATACGTTTCTGTATTATTCTCTCGTGAATGTCCAAATTTCCTGTCTCGGAAGTTTCTTGAAATTTTTATGCAACCATAAACAAGATGCAGAGCGACAAAGATGAGATTAAATATTTATCTAAATAGTTATGATTACAATGACTGGTAAAATTAAGAAACCTTATTACATCATGCACGTTACTGAACTTTTAGGCCCCATAGAGTATTCTAATGCATAAAATAAAAGCAAATATAAAATATAAATGCAACAAGTTTTTTAAGTGTTAAGTATATTCAGTTTATACATAAAAGTATATTCTTTTTTAATATTAACAAACTAGCTGACCCGGCGAACTCTGTTCCGCCTTAAAGGCAATAAATAAGAAAAATTTTAGAATTTATTAAGTTTTTTATTATTAGAAAATACAAAAAAAAATTAAGTACTTACATTAAACATTCATTATTGTTTCTGTATTTTAGTACATAGGTTGCTCTTCACTAAAGTACCTTGTGATGCACAACATTTTTTGTTTTATTATCAGGCGCAAAATGAAACAACGCAGATGGTATTCCGACCCGTAAACATGCCACATATAATTGACCATGGGAAAAACAGTGATTTTCTAGATTCAAACCACAAACTTTTAAGGATTGGCTATGTGATTTGTCAAAGGTCATGACAAATGCAAGACGGATCGGAAATTGAAGTCTTTTAAATTCAAACGGCATATCGGTTGGGATCATCGGGATCCTAGGAATGAGCAATCGTTTCTGACAGCTTATCACATATAAATTTCAAGGGAAGTAACGCGTTTGTTTGTAATTTATTTCACGAAAAAGTCAAATAACACTCAACGCACCGCTAACTTACAACCTGTTTACTGCGTTCCGGAACCTGCCAGAACGTGTGCTTTATGTCGCTCAGTCATGGAGGTGTCAAAAAAGGCTTAGTAAAAAGGCTTAGTCAATAAGACAGTTTTTCTATTTATGTAACTGACACATATAAATTATAGTCTATGTCCGTCTCCTGGCTCTAAGCTACCTACCCACCAATTTTTAGCCATATCAGTACAGCCGTTCTTGAGTTATAAATAGTGTAACTAACACGACTTTCTTTTATATATATAGAAGATAGAGCTGCTAATATTGTTTCTAAAACTATCAACAGATGGCAGTGTACGTAATACGTGAGAGTTTCTTTTTCCAACTGCCTGTAATTTCTACTGATAATAGCACTGCACTAGCCTAGTAATCTCAGCTGGATTAGTGAATTTAATAAGCAATATTTTTTTGTCAGATTGTCACGAAATATTAGAAGTTCATCAGGAAAAACAGGATTAGAGTTTCTATTAGTCACACACTCAGTAAATATCTCTTCAAGATTTTTTTATTACACATTTTTTCCGTTTCACACGAGGAAAATCTTGCTGTTGTTCGAAGAAGAGTTAAAAAATATCTAGAATTTTAGAAAAAATTTATCAGTTTTACTCTAAATGCAAATTTCAAATAATAAGATACTGGAATCTGTTTTGTTTTATTTAGTAAGATTCACGTAATACCACTTTAAAACTCTTAAAATCTGTGATATGAACCTCTACTTTTTTCTGCATTAGTTTGCAGCAAATTGCTACTGCAAGTACAGTTTAAAATGCTTTTCTGTTGACCTGAAGGCACCATCGCATTGCATTTTTTTCTTCTACACTTTCCACTTAATTTTTGCTGTTACAACTTCAGATCTCAGACACCAACAATGCATATTGCTTTTTTTCCCAAAAATTTCTATGCGCAAAAAAAGATTGCCTAAAAAACCAGTTTCAGTAAATGACAACCATAAATATAAAACTTTTACGCACATAAACCACACAGCTATTTTAAGGTTGAAAATCCTTTATCAATAGTTGTTTTTCGTTTATATGCAAAACTCTCTATCTTTGCTTTGAAAAAGAGCTTTTCTCTGTCGCGAAACGCGTCTTTTATGTTATTCGCTATTTGCCAATTTGAAGCATGGTATTTAGCGCTTCTAAAAAGACTGATTTCTAGTAATTAATTCACCGCGGAGGTTTTTAATTAAATTAGACATTGAATCGTGTTTGTTTATGTTATTTATTTGTTGTGAATAAATATAAGAATTATTTCTACTTACATCAACTTGAAACGTGAACTTTTTGTCTTGTGTTTAACAACTTTTGAAATGAAAAGCGTTAACTGAAGCACATAATCTAAATCGTAAAACCACGTTCTATAAATTTTAGTCTTAAACCGATTTTCTTTTGCTACATTATAAAACTAATTGTTCCGGTTAATTTATGACTTTAAAACCCCTAGCGTTTCTCTTTTTTTCTGATAGAAAGCCTTAGTTTAAATTGTTTTGTTTCTGTGCAGACGCAAATTTATAATAAAATTGGATTTTATTTTAAAAATAAGATTGAACTATTAAAAGTAAACACGTAATTCCAGAAAGAAAGCTGGTCTTTACTCTTACTTTGAAAAATGTTCTAGCCGTAAGTCTTCTTTATTCGTTTTTTTTTTCTTTTTGATAACGAAACAATTACGGTACTTCAATATTTCAAGTCCTTTTTAGTCACATCAATTGCTCATTAGGAGAAAAAGGTCACGTCATTAAAGAAATTATAAAAAAAAAAGCCATTACAAGACAAAGTGCAAAAGTTTCTATTTGTCCTAATTTTTTGTTTTAATTCAAACGAACAAGCTGCAGCTAAAAGATTTTTTTTGAACTTTCCTCTCTTTGATAAGAAAGATCTATTTTAAAATGTCTTGAGTTTCGGTTGTAACGTTTGAGTAATGTTTCATTTTCTTTTAAAACGTACTTTATAGCATATTTTAAACTGCAATTTTTACGACATCTGAAAAAAAAAAAAAAAAAACTTTGCGAACTAAGCAGTGATTTTCAAATGGGATACTAAAAATAAGCGAGCAAATATAAATAAATGTGTGAATAAAAAATAAGCAAATAAACAAATACTAGTAATAATAGCTCCAATAAACCAAAAGAGGAGTAAGATTTAGGGGCTTTTGAACTTAAGAAAGCAGTAGGAGAAAATTTGTATTCATTATCTCAGATTGTATTACAAACTACACCACTCTTTCTTATTTTAAACTTCTCTCTCTTTGAGCAATTGCAATTGCTTATTGCTTCCATTGTGCTCTTAAATATATTTTTTGTAGTTAGTTGTTAGTGAGTGTCATTATCCATTGCGTTTGGAGAAAAATATTTTGAAACAGCTCACGTAGAGTTTTTGCAAACGATTTTTAGCCTACTTTCCCGTTAAAAATAAAAGAAAGACGAAAAAAGTATTAAAATTGGCTTAATGCATCTAAAAAATATCGCCAAGTCCAAAAAATATCGCCAAGTTAAAAAAAATATCGCCAAGTCCAAAAAATATTGCCAAGTTAAAAAAATAAAAAGGTAAAATGAATATCGAAAAATTAAAAATTTGAAAGTAGGGTATTGAGATGGGGAATTTGTGTGTCGGTCTGTCGGTCTGTCGGTCGGTCTGTCTGTCTGTCCCCCCCTAATAACTTTGAATGAATATTCCGATTTGGACAAACTTTTTTTTGTTGGAAAGATCTCGGCGAGTACAGCTCATTCCCATATTTGATTTTTCGATTTGAACAATTTTTGGTTCAACTTTGAGCTGTTCAAACAACCTGTCCCGCGATGCTAACTTTTTAGTTAACAGTCCGATTTGAACAAACTTTTTTTTGTTCGAAAGATCTTTTCAAGGATACTTCATTCCTGTATCTACATTTTCGATTTAAACAATTTTTCGTTCAACATTGAACCGTTCAAGCAACCTTTCCCCCCTAATAACTTTTGAATGAACATTCCGATTTGAACAAACTTTTTTTTTTGTTGGATAGATCTCGGCGATTACAACTCATTCCCATATTTGATTTTTCGATTTGAACAATTTTGGTTCAACATTGAACCGTTCAAGCAACCTTTCCCCCCCTAATAACTTTTGAATGAACATTCCGATTTGAACAAACTTTTTTTTGTTGGAAAGATTTCGGCGATTACAACTCATTCCCATATTTGATTTTTCGATTTGAACAATTTTTGGTTCAACTTTGAACCGTTCAAACAATCTGTCCCGCGATGCTAACTTTTGAGTGAACAGTCCGATTTCAACAAACTTTTTTTTGTTCGAAAGATCTTATCAAGGATACTTCATTCCCGTATTTACATTTCCGATTTGAACAATTTTTCGTTCAACATTGAACCGCTCAAGCAAGCTGTCACCCCTAATAATTTTTGAGTGAACAGTCCGATTTAAATAAACTTTTTTTTTGTTCGATGGATCTCAGCAAGGATACTTCATTACAGTATTTAAATTTTCAATTTGAACATTTTTTCGTTCAACATTGAACCGTTCAAGCAACCTTTCCCCACCTAATAACTTCTGAGTGAACCATCCGAATGGAATAAACTTTTTTTTGTTTGAAAGATCTCGGAGAGGTTCATTCCCTTATTTCGCTTTTTGGTTTGAACCATTTTTCGTTCAATATTGAACCGTTCAGAAAAAAATTTAACATTAGCGCCTACGGGGAATTTAAGTTGAATGTTGATCCTGGAACTTAAAGTCGGATTTCCTTCAAACTAACTTTGTAAAAAAATGGTTTTGATAAATAATGTTTGTAAAGTACTTTTCTGAATAATCTTCTGTGAGGACTCTGATTCCGACTCCGACTCCACAAACATGGCGGAAATGCAGGCTCAGAAAAAAATGACTGACTGTGCAGACGATTTTTTGTTAATTTATTCATTTGGGTTATTTTATTTATTACTATTATTTTTTTTTGGCAGACGATTTTTTTTTTGTAACAAAAGTGTTTCATTCACGAGGGCATTTTATTCTTTATTTATATTTAACAACTGGCAACGGTTTAAAAGTGAAAATCGAGACATTTTATCGACGGACGAGTTTTTTTTTCCTTTCTTTGATAAAATGTGTTTTGATGTACTTTGTACTTTTATTTATTTTTTTTCTTTTGAAAACGATTGAGGAATTTTTCTACGGAAGAACTGTAACAGTTACATTCTTTAAAAGGTGCGACAAAACTTCATTTATTCATTTATTTACTTTTTATGTCTCTATTTCATCTGATGAGAGGGGTATATTTTGCTTTTAGAAATCAGCTTTAAGTGCTAAAAAGGTATGTTTGACATAATGTTTAGTCTCAGATGATCAAGAGAATAATGATCAGATGCTAGAATGCCGATGTCGATGTACGGGAAAGTAGACTCGTTTAGTTCTTGACAGAACTTCTTGTTATATCTTATAACGAATGAAAGATACATTATAAAAAAAAAAAAAAAAATCTCATCTCTGGTAGTAATAAATACTGTCCAACCGCAAAAGCCCGTGCCTGGCGCTAGCGAACAGTTCCACTTAAAATAGGGTAGATGGGTTGTGGATGATAACTTTCCGAAGTGTTCAATTTAAAACTTGCATTTGCTATATCCTTTTGACATACTCAACTAAACTATGTATTTGAAATTAGCATCGCTCCATGTTGTTTGATACGGCTCAAAATGATTTTTATTATTCTCCCCTTATTGTTATCTTACCTAACACAACTATTTTGGTATGATCAGAGAAGACTTGAAGACCTGACGCATGCGTAAATGCGCGGATGGTTTTACCTAAGAAGTTCAAACTGTATATACTATTGTCTACTTTGTTTGCATGTGAAAATACAGTGTTTGTTTTTTTTTCCATTTTTTATTTCTTTGTCTTTCTTGCAAATTTATTTACCCCCCCCCCTTCCCGCCCATTGTGTACTAATAATAATAATAATTTGAAGAAATAAAACAAACAAAAAACTAATCAACAACAAAAAGACTAATGGAAGATCAAAGGCTATACTATTATTAATTTTTATAAAACAAAGAAACCTGATAAATTATAATCAGTTTCATTTGACGAAATACCACATTCAAACGAACAAAATCAGTTACAAATCGAAATTAGATTTTTCAGCAGAGATTATATCTTTCTTTTTTAGAATTTTATTTATTTACAATTTTATACCATGGACCTAGGTAAAACTAATTGCTTTTCGAGTCGCATTTTTTTTATTTTCATCTTTTGTTTAAAAATAATGTAACTGGAATATACATTACTACAGCCCCCAGACGAAATCTTTCATTCAATTAAATATTCATTGAAATGCAGATACTGGAAATATTTAATGCAAATTGTACCATTTCTTTCCAGCGAGTGCTTTTTAAAAGAAACACATTTATTTAAGCCTCAACTAATTTCCACACGGTCTTATTCTTAAGCAAATTAACCTTTGAAAATCTAATCTTTACTTTGGAAATCATATTCAGACATTCGCTATTTGCATTAGGTTCAGATGTGGTTCCGAGAACAAATATTTGTTCAGTAGCTGCATAAATGAATTCAGTGTGCAATGGATGGTAAGTGACTTCAACACTGAGATTGACTGGGTGATTAAAGTTGCATTTCCTAAGCATTAATAAGCAGTTTTAATGAAGAAAAAATGTTCGTAAGTGGATTGTTTGAAATTGATTAATTAGCGGGCTTCCGTAAAATTGTAAACGTAGTGGAAACTTGACACTCAAAAGGAACAACGAAAACATGTCGAGTTTAGCGTGTGTCAAGTTACGCAGCTTCTATTATTTTACTTTCTAACCAGGAAACCATACGGTTGTGTAATAGCAACGCATTCTAAATGCTAAATGCTTACTACATTTGCCTCAGTACGGGAGACATTGGTTCCACACTGAGCGCCACCTTGCGGAAATCCAATGATGCCGTTGTTATGGTGATAAACCCAAACAATATTTGAATTCAAATTTTTGATTGGCTAATTTTTAAATTTAAATTAAAAAATCAACAAATCGTTATTTCTTTGTCTCGAAGAACTTCTATAGATGGCAGTGCTTGGTGCACCAAGCACTGCCAGAAGAAATTTTGCTCTGTGCTAAACACCAGAAAGCAGTAGGCATTTAGTGTTTAGGAGGCGTTGGTAATAGTGATTTTTTTCCAATGAATAGTACACGAAAGAGCATTGTAAAACAAGTTTCTGGACGCATGCATTTTTGTCCTCGTGACGCCGTTATTGAAATATCTACTAAAATTAAAAACTGAGTATCTTTCTAACTATCTTTCTTTCTATTTTTCTTTCTATGTCACGCCTCTTTCTCCTGAACGCCAATCAACTAAAAATCGAACCAGGTACCGATAGATAGGTATTTTTTCGGGCTTCAGTAGTTTCAATTTATATAATTATACGATTTTAATTAGCGAAGATATCAATTAATAAGTAGTCAAAATTAAAGCGATTAAGCCTAATAAATGATTAAATACGAAATCCGTTGTTGCAAAACGTTCATTGGTTGCTATGAAACAGTAATAACAATAATAATGAGAATTTAGAATGAAGGCTTAACTAAATCAAACATGAAACTCATTAGCGGGTCACGTACGTTGTACTTTTATCGGGCACAGGACATCTCCGCCGCAACGTAGGATATTTCGCCGCAAAATTTATCTCTATCTCCCCCCCCCCCCCATGAGACATCTCCTCTGCGTCTCTCCCCGTCATTTCTATAAGACAGGACAAATCCGCCGATTGAGCTTTTTTTTGACTTCTTTGCGATTTCCCCCTTAAGTATTTCTGGAATAAATTCCGTTTTTTAAATTAGGTCTTTGTCGCCAAAAGAAGATGTGCCGCCAAGAATGAAAATTTTAAGCAGTAAACCCTTTCTAACCCTTGGAAATGTTGAGGTTATCGCACAGCCTTGTTTATGCTTAATTAAGTTTTATTGTTATTGTTGTTAAATTGGCAACTATAGTTAAATTGTAAAATATCTTTAGAATGTTAGTTTAGTTTAAGTTAGCAGTTTTAAGTTAGTTGTTTAAGGTTAGCTGGTGTACTGTTATGTACGTTTGAGTTCAAAAGTTCTTTCCTGTAATAAACTTCGCCTTTTTCCTTTTGCATCGGGCCTCTGAACTTCTTTTAATCATAACAGGAAATGGCACGGCGGATTTGTCCTGTGCAAGGCAAACGGGGGATAGTAGTCGCGGCGGAGATGTCCCATGCGGGGCAGAGGGCGATAAAATTTGCGGCGGAGATGTCTTGTTCCGCTTTTATCGCTAGCTACTTGTAATTTTTTGAAATATAAATTAGTTTAAAAGCCATCTACTTATATCAAAAACTGAGTATCTATGTCTGCTTCTTTTCTTTGAGCGAGATGAACTTACTGAAACTTTCTTCACCATCTTGAAGGCGCGAAGTGCCCGTGCAACATCTCAATAATTCGAATGATTTTTTGATGCAGGAAAAAAGAAAAGGCACGAAGGCGCCTCTTAGCGAGTCGCCTTGGCGGAGAGTAGTTTCTTGAAATTTTCCTCACTACTTTCAAGGCACGCAGTGCCCGTGCAACGCCGGGCCATGTGCGTGGTATGTCTTGAAATTTAATGAACATTAAATTACATCAAATAATATAACTTCAGAATGAGGTAAAAGTTAGAGAAGGGGGACGTTATGCTTCAACATGCAGTAGGAAGCTAATCTAGCTGCCCTGGTCTGGTGAGGTCTTAAAAGCTACCGAAATTGTCGTCAAAAAAAAAGTCGCCAAATTCAGCAAGCTTCAGTGAGAAATGACAGATTTTTTTCGCATGATTTGGAGATAATTACCCTGCACATATACAGACTGAAATAGCTTGATCGATTTCTCGCCACGTTCTTCCATTTGGCCCTTTTCTTAACATTTTTAAGATTTTAAGACCTTATATCTTGACAACGAACGGACACGGGCACATAATGCTTGCAAATTAAAAAAAAAAAAAAAAAGATGTTATTTTTACAGTTAATAGCAGCTAAATTCTATAGTTGAAAACTGTAAAAAATAGTAAGTTTTACAGTAATTAACTGTAAAATTGCTGCTTTACAGAAGTAAACTGTAAAACTGCTAATTTCACAGTTTATTAATGGAACCTCTGCTGCCAGTATTATACTGATTTTTTTTACAGTATAATGCGGCTAATTTTGTGGACATAAAGTAAAATTGTGGTGATAAACTGTAAAATTGCTGCTTTTCAATAATAAACTGTAAAATTGCTAATTTTGAAGTTTATTATTGTGCATTTTACAGTATTATACTGGAACCTCTGCCGCCAGTATTACACTGCATAAACAACTTTATTTTTTGCAGTTTGCTTACCACTCAAATTATTTTAACCGATTAGAATAAGTAAATTTTCTTTTCTATTTTTTTTTTCTAAAATTACATAATAAAGTGTGATGTTTTAATGCCTTATGAGGAATCAAATTATAATTTTTGGAAACAAATAAGAGCTCCTAGTCAATCAAGTCTATTAAGGATATAAATCTTGTTTGGTGCTCATACGTTTCCAAACTACTCGTGGTGCTGTCTTTTTCACTTTAGAAACTCTCCGATTCTTTTCTAGAATTACACTGTAAAAAGTTGTTTTTACAGTATGATACAAGTACAGTATGATACAGGTAAACTGTAAAATTGCTAGTTACACAGTTTATTACAGTGCATTTTACAGTTTTCAACTGAAACATCGGCTGCTAGAATTATACTGCTGTTTTTACTGTATAATACAGCTAATTTTATGGTAAAGTTGCTAATTTTACTGTATTAAATTGTAAAATTGCTAGTTTTACAGAGATAAACTGTAAAATAGCTAGTTTTAAAACTGGAACCTCTGCTTGCAGTATTATACTGTAAAAACAAGTTTTTTTTTCTTTTTTTTTTAAGTGCAGAATTCCATCGATAGCTCAGAATGTGGTTTTGGGTAACTTAGACGCAAGGGGGAAACTCTAAAAAAGATAAACCAAGAAAAATAAAAGTAATAATAAATCGACTGACAAAGGAACCGCAACATTAATTGGGAATTTTTGAAAGGTTTCCTTCAGTAATATGTAAATAAGAAAGGGAAAGGGCAAAACTACTTATAAGTATAATCACTTTTTATATAGTTAGCTTACAGAAAATTTTGTAAAAGCACTCTAGAAAGAAACTTTTTTCTTTAAAATAACTCTCCTTTATTCCGAGTGTCAGTATTCATAGTTAATTATATATAAAAAATCGCTTTTACTGAAGGACAAGGACTCAGAACACTGTCCTATAATTAGAGATGTTAACTATTTGGGAGTGTCCGTTAAGAGAGGTTTGAATGTATTACTTTTATTAAATAATTTAACTTTACATTGACTCAAATAGTAGGTAGAATTTTTTTTTCAATATGCAATATATAGTTCAGAACCAGACTTATTTCGCAACTTTGATTATTTGGTCCGTAAATTTCAACTTTTATTTATCATTTTGATGGAAGTCACACGAGCTGAATAGGTAAAAATATATGCAGAACTTTTTTGGAACATTAAGAACATTCCTGATAAATTTTCTTTAAAAAAAAGAACTTTTAAACTCTTTGAATGCCACGAAATTTCGAAGTCAAAAAGAAAAGCTTTTGAATAATTCAAGCACATTTTTTTACTTGGCATGTTTCTGAAATAATGAAGAGTCATTAGCATTTTTCCTTAACGTATTACACCGTATAAAGAAAAAATAGTTTACGTGTTCTTCGAAAGAAGTATTTTGCTTCACTGTAGTACAAAAGTCTTTGACAAAAGTGACACGTCGTATAACAACATGTAACAGTTTTAACACTCTATGCCTTTAAGTTCTCTTAGTTCTCTTGTGCTATGTTATTTTTAAAAGCAGATTTTTATCTAGAGAAAAGTATTACAAAGACAAAACAGAAAATTTGCATCTTTATCATTTTAATTTAAAACAAAGGTTTGTGTTTCTATATCCAATGGTCACGATACCTATTCACTGACTGCTTGTTGACAACTAACAGTTTCAATCTACAATTTCTCAAAACAATAAATAGACAAAGAATTTGTTTCTGGTACATTTAAGTTTTAGCTATAATGAATTTAAGCAGGAATGTATAACATTACTTTTTCTTATGCTTATTATTATTATTATTATTATTATTATTATTATTATTATTTTGTAAAGCTTTTTTTTTCTTTTCAAATATCTGTACTCTTTTGGTGAGTCCTCTATATTCCTAAATGTTATTCTTTTCCTAATGTTTCCTTTTATCATTTCAGATTTTTCATCCACAAAATATTATTTGGAAATAATGCGAATACATTACAACATTTTAAAAGTTGTTCCGTGAAGCACAAAGTAATCTGTGTCGTTTGAAATATGCATTGTTGTGATATTAAATGGAACATACTGCTTAAAAATGTTACATTACAATTAAATGCATATGTTATGGTACATAAAACGAGAAAAAAGCATATTATAATTGGATTCAATTAACTACCTGTGGTATAAAGGAATTCTTAAGTTTAATCTGATTTGTATTAACGCAGAACATGTAGAAGATACAGATGATACAAAAATAATAACATGTACTTTTCATTTTGTGAAATTTTCTCAACATTTGTTGTCTGGTTGTTTTATTTTTTTAGTAAAAAGAAAATATTGGTGTCTGCCATTTTTACCATTCTTTTGAATTTACCCACTTGAATAAACCAAAGTATTATTTCCTTCCAAGATACGTTTCAATAAAATGTTCTTTTTCATATTAAAAAAAAAACATTTCACGAGTTTTAGATTTTTCATATTAAATCTGTAAAGAATCGGTACTGTTTATCAACATTCACATCAGTCTTGAAATTAATTTTGATTTTTTTGCAAACCCTTCCTTAGAATTTAAGTCCTGTAAATTTTTTTAAACTCCTTAAAAAGCCCTTGAAAAGTACTTGAATTTTATTTTCAAGGTTGTGGGTGGTACTTATTCAGTTATTTACTTATTTTTGTTGATCTTTGAAGCATTTTTTTTTTAATAGTCACCTATAGGTTTAGGAACTATGTTAAAATATTGCCAGATACGTGGTACTGCAAACTGTCAAAATATTTTACCATTTCACTTTGTCTCACATTCCCTTACTATGTAGACATTAACTTATTCGGCCATGCGAAACTACAACTGACGCATCTGTGAGTTCTCCAAATGATCTCCCACTGTATTCTGAATTGTTGAGATCCTCACTTTCTGACATTAATCAAGTCATCGCCTGAGGTCATTTCAAACAGGAGTTGAAAATGATTCAATGCTGTATTTCGTCTCAATTACGAATAGAATATGATGCCTCTCGCGAACACCGTTCTGTGTTCTGTTACAGATGCAAGCTTCATGCATTTACAGTTATTAAGTCATAGTTCGGAAGTAGATATTGTAATGGTTGGATCTGTATACAGAAGGGTATAAGTTCGTTGTTTTCCAGACCTAAATAAGCTTAATTTCTTATGCCATTTTTAGTATTTTACAACAGTAGTTATCACAAGAATTTTGGTTTATACTATGACATATGAACATTTTCGTTGGTTTGGGCATCGATTTCATTTCAATTTATTTGCATGTTTGTGGCATTTTACGTATGTATTTGCATTTTATTTTAGAAAGTTTAAAATCTAACTTCTAATAGGGGTATTTCATTTTTTTTCAATTATTTTTTCTGAAAAAGCACGGTCAAAACATGGGGTAAAATATTTTTTTCTTAACTTGGACTAATTTTCGTTCTTAAAAAAATACTCTTAAACTACGCTTAGTCGCTGTGTTTCATTTTCCCTGCAGACACCATAAATGGATGAAATGTTGCAAGCAGGGCCACTATATAGTTGAGGAGGTATTTTGGATCGCATTTTTCCTTGTTGCGGAGCTGGTCTTCCCAGAGATCCAAAATGGCTGATTCAGCTTGGCTTTGCAAAAAAGTTTCCTTATTTGTGACGTCATACAACACCACACTTTGTTTTAAAAATCCGACAAAAACAAAAAGAAACACTATAGGGAAAAATAAGAGTATTTTCCGGTCCCATGTTTTTTCGTTTTTTCTTTTTTTTTCTTTTGCTTATTTGATTAACATTAGTGTCTGAAGGAAGTACTTTTGACTGAAGTACTCCGTTGTGATATGTTCAAATATTAAGAACCGTTTCGTATTATGATATAAAGTATCAACTTACTAAAAAAGAAATTGTTCTTGAATGTTTTTTGTTCATTATTTGGACGTATTTTGCGGGATGGACCGTTCGGTCACACCCGCAACATATTCAAGTATTTTCTTTTAATACGAGTAAACTTTATAAAGAGTTGGTACTTTATAATATGACGCATAATGATTCCTTATAGTCGAATATATTACAATTAAAGCCCAAGTTCAAAATGTTGATACTTAAGAGCGAAAATGCCTTATTAGTGCGAATGAATTAAGCATTAGTAGTAAGTACAACTCTTTTCTGTAAGAATAAAAAAATAGATATTAAGAATGCAATATTAAATTTACTTTATGAAATGTAATGCATTTTTCAAAGGAATTTCGATTAATTTAGATTATCTCAATAAAAATTAGTGTCATCCGTCATATCCCTTACATTATAGGCGTATGAATAAGGGAGGATGATCATCGTAGAAAAAAACTAAGAATTATACAAAGTACTCGTACCTTACTTATACGAGAACTCGTATGTCATATTTGTATTTGAATGCGTTGAACCAACACCCTGCTGCAGCGGCGTACGCAGACAAATCATTTCAGGGGGGGCTGAGCCAAGACTCTTTGGGAGGAGGGGGCGGGACACCTCATAAAATGTAGCTAAGAAAAGTAAATGTTTCGAATTTGTGATATAAATGCTAATTAAATGTGACAAAAGTACATCACTGAAAAAAATATCATTATAATTTCTTTAAAAAAGTAAAGCATTTTGATGTAAACAGAAAATGATAAAATTAAAATTTGAAATTTTTTTCTTCCTTGGCAGAGGTGTTCTTAAATCAAATGCTTGCAATATTTCAGAAAATTTGTGTCTTAATATCGTTAATTTTGCTATTGATTTTACTATTATTCCTATTATTGGGTTTCAATGATGAATGAACAAGCATTATTCTGCGTTTCTGAAACATCTATTTGATATAAAAACTATGAAAATTGAATTGAATAAGATAATCATGCAAGTGATATACAGTAAAATAGACGAGTCAACACCTTTAAAAAAATCTTTTTTTTTCCCCTTTTAATTTTGTCTCATACTTAATTATTTGACTTGAAAACTTTTCTGATTTTGCGATTTTGGAAAGAAAGGAAGGGGAAAAAAAGATTAAAGTTTTAATGAAAAAAAAAATCGTTTCGGAAATTTCGGAGGGGGCTGCAGCCCTATCAGCCCACCCCCTGAGTATGCCACTGCCCTGCTGTAACGAAGATTTGGAACTGAAACTGTTTACACAATTTTTGCAGTGCTGTGAAATTAGTGTCGGATGTATTTTTAGTAAAAGAGTCTGAGTCGGGAGTCAAAATTTTTAAATTCCAAGAGTGTCGGTCATTTTCCTTTTAACTCCGCAGTTTTAGAAAGGGATCCTATCAAGATTGAAATATCTGTCTCAAATTATTCTTTGTCTGTCACACATTTTTACTTCCTTTTTCGTAGTAAAGGAAGTATTGTGATCCGGAAAAAAATATTGCTCATATTTGAGTCTAAATCATTTTTTTCAACCTATCAGCACGTGCATCTGTACATACCAATATATAACCAGCCAAAAAATCATTTTTACCTACCCCCGAGTAATTACGACGAGTTTTCACGTGACGTCTATTAAAAAACTATATGCCGTAGAAGCTTCTAGTTTGGTACGTAGGCTCTAAAAGAGGTCTAGTTGTGCACCTTCCCTTGTGGTTGCATTCGAATGTTCCCAAGGGGGTATTTTACCCCTTTTTGGGGGTAAATCAGTGTAATTCAATGCAGACTTAAGTGATATGAATTGGCGCGATCACTTGGCAATATCTCGCCAATTTTTTTGTTGCCAAGTGTTTGACGCGAATTTGGCGATATATCACCAAGTTGGCGACAAATTTGGAGAAAAATTTTTTTCTCCAAATTTCAATTTGGCGCTATTGGCGATATTTTTTGAAAAATCCACTGAATGATGTTAAAATCG
Source organism: Uloborus plumipes (assembly GCA_038373865.1). Lineage (NCBI taxonomy): Eukaryota > Metazoa > Arthropoda > Arachnida > Araneae > Uloboridae > Uloborus > Uloborus plumipes. The sequence continues at coordinate 38,222 of JAXGGA010006218.1, forward strand.
GCGATGTTTTGGAAATTAATCATTGTAAAACATTTTTTTGCATTGTTTCCTGGCAAACTAGGGGTGTAAATGTTTGAATTGTTATCTTTCTCACTCTAAGTATTATTTTAACACTTAAGGCATCTACGAAGAAATTTACACGTAAAAGGAAATAGTGTGGGGTCCATACCAGATATCGCATAGTTTTAAATATGAGTCAGTAGACAATATTTTATTTTGTAAAAGGACTTTTTGTCAATTTCTGATATGACATAAAAAACTTCGAAACATTTCGATAAAACATAAAAAACATTATTATCGATGTTGCTAGCCTTATTTTTTTTTCCAAATTAGAAATCTATTTTGTAATTTTGAACATTCTGATAAAATGACAAAATTCATTTACAAAGGAAATTGTGTATTATAAAATTCAGTGTCGGTTAGTTTCAATGTGATGTGAAGATTAATGTATAATTGAGAAATTAACTTTGTTAAATTCAACCATTGCAATAACCGCTGGATTTTTCGATCCAGAAAAGCGATATGAGTAACCTGAACCATGAGCCATTAAATACAAAATAAATCTGCTGTAGAGTGGATAGTTGTTATTTTGGTTTGAAGAATATCTATTGTTTTCCCCTCACTGGGAAAAAATGGCGAGAGTGTAGCATTAAGAAACAGTGGAATGAAAATTATGGCTTTCAGGATAATTTATTTTTTGATGTTTTTTAACTACACGTAACACGCTAAAAAAAATAAAAGCATAATTTATGAGCGTTTCAAACCATTACACTTCGTTTTTGTTCCAACACCTAAAAAAATCTTTAAAGCATAACCATTACGCTAAAAATCATTAAAATGTTTTATAAGCTTTGGATTTTCTATTATGTGTGCACATAAAAAACTAGTTCTTTGTATTTATTTATAAAAAAACGAGTTGTTTTAGTTTATACTGTAAAATTGTCAAGCGTCTGTTAATTAAGTTTGTACATATAAACTTTGGCAGACCGAAGTATATTGAGTTTCATTTTATTTTAGTTTTTTCAATTATTTCTTTAGACATTAAAATAACAAAAGTAAGCTAATTTAATGTTTTAAGGTTTATTGATCAGGAAATATGAAAATTAATGAGTCGAAATGATACTTGGCATAACTCTTTCTTTGCTTATTTTTGACTTAAAATATTTCTCTCCTAAACTCAGGAAAATGTATCTTAATAGTTACAACGATACAACGAAAGTTTATCAGTGTTTAGGAGGGTCATCAAAAAAAAAAAAAAAAAACCTTCGTTCATATCAAATTTTTAATAAAGCGGAAAAGTTTGCCTTATGTTCGTGTTAGTATGTTTGTAAAATCTTAATGATATGAACTAATACCATCAATTGTTTCTGGAAGCGTTTATTATACAAAGTTCAATTTTTATAGTTTCTCCCAAAAAAGAAGAAATAGGAACACTTTGTTCCAACAGAACCAGAAAGTTACTTTATAGTATCGTGACAGCGTATGCAAATTTTATTGATTGTGTGGGCCAATGGCTTCAGTAACCTTTAGGGCCGTTAATTGTACAAAATTTGTTAAACTTTATCGTATCCTCAATACTTTTTATATATTAATAAAAAATAATAATCCTTGGCTTCAATAGTGCCGAAGAGTTATCAAATAGTATCCTTATATTTTTTGAAAATTTTCGGCACTACACTTGAAATTACAACTTGCATTTGGCACCTTTAAGGATGAAAAGTTGTAGCACCAACGGCACCCCTTGAAGGGCGCCACTTGATTCCTCATGGCACCCTTGAAGGTGATATTAGGCTCCCTATGGACCTTTAAGGTGCCATGGGTTACCCATTGGGTGCTATAAGGTACTCATAAGTTGCCACTTGACGCCATATGGTATCTTCAAGTGTGCCATAGGGAGTCTAGAAGCACTCTTCAGGGGGTGCCGCTGGTGCTACAACTTAACCTTTAAAGATTTTACATGCAACCTGTAGTGTTAACAGAATAGTGAAACAAAAGATATCAATTTCTTCTTTTAAGCAAATATTGAAAATATGATAAAACTGACGAGTTTTGTACAATGAAGGGTCCAAAAGCAACTGAGGCAATTGGCCGACAATAATAAAAGTTTGCTGAAACTCTAAGGATGCCTTATGGCAACTGTTTAAAAACTGGATTAATTTTTTTTATAAATAAAAAAAGTATTTAATGGCCCCAAAGTAGCTCAAGATATTAACTCAGACCAAAAAAAAGCTTGTATGCGTTCAAAAGCTACTGTATGGCAACTTTTTGGGACAATTGGAACTAAGGATTCCCATTTCCAATTTTTTTTCTGGGGGGGGGTTTACAATAAAATTAACACATTTTCTTATAATGAATGGCCCCGGAGTTAACAGAGATATCAACTCAGATAAGGAAGATTTTGCAAGCATAATGAACAACAAAAAAGGTAATCCAACCGTTTTCATACTTTTGCCACATTGCACATTTTTGGAGGTGAAGTGGCAGAACAATCTAATAATATTTTAGTCCAGGTGGCAAGTTAGCACCCTCTACTCCCACAAACACTTTAGGGATTTGTTTTTAATTTAGCCATCAGTGACGGTTTTTGGGAGTTTTTGTGCTGAATTTCTTTAAAAAGAGTTAGAAAGGAATTTATTATACATACTAGCTGCCAGGACAGCTAGATTAGCTTCCTGCGGCATGTTGATGCATAACGTCCCCCTCTCTAACTTTTACCTCATTCTGAAGTTATATTATTTGATATAATTTAATGTTCATTCGATTTCAAGACATACCACGCACGTGGCCCGGCGTTGCACGGGCACTTCGTGTATTGAAAGTAGTGAGTAAAATTTCAAGAAACTACTCCCGGACAAGGCGGCTCGCTAAGAGGCGCCTTCGCGCCTTTTCTTTTTTCCTGTATCAAAAAATCTTTCGAATTATTGAGATGTTGCACGGGCACTTCGCGCCTTCAAGATGGCGAGGAAAGTTTCAGTAAGTTCAGCTCGCTCAAAGGGAAAAAGCAGACATAGATACTTAGTTTTTAATATAAGTAGATGGCTTTTCAACTGATTTATATTTCAGCAAACTACAAGTAGCTAGCGATAAAAGTACTACGTACATGGCCCGTTAATGAGTTTCATGTTTGATTTAGTTAAGCCTTCATTCAAATTGCTTATTTTCATTATTATTACTGTTTCATAGCAATCACGTTTCGTAACAATGGATGTCATATTTAATCATTTATTAGGCCTAATCGCTTTAAATTTGACTACTTATTACTTGATATATTCGTTAATTAAAATCGTATAATTATATAAATTAAAACTAATGAAGCCTGAAAAATTACCTATCTATCGGTACTTGGTTCGACTTTCAGTTCATTGGCGTTCAGGAGAAAGAAGCGTGACATAGATAGAAAGAAAGAAAGATAGATAGAAACATACTCAGTTTTTAATATAAGTAGATAATAAATCAGTTCGTAAGCTGTAAAAAAATAATACATTCGCTGCTCAGATTTGGCTAGGGTTCCGTAGTTTGGAGGTTCATGCTGTAAATGATAATTTAGTATGTTCAACTGAATTCCAGTCAACTAGATTTATACATTCATCTGCTATGATTTTAGCATTGAAACATTTAATTCTTAAGTATTTTGTTCTGCTTCTGTTCTACGTTACTGATTGACTATCAACCATCGCTTTCATTTCTTAATTTGTAAAATATTGGTTTTGTTGCGATTTTGTTTTAGGCAGGCAAACATTATTTTTAAAAATGCTTTAAAGGAACAAGATGTTCCAGTTTCTCCGACGGGTTTAACGAAAGGCAAAAATTGTGAAATAACTAATTTTTACATTGCAAAAAATGAATGTTGTTTTTACAGTATAATACAGCTAATATTATACTAATTTTCAGTAATAAAAGGGAAAAATTGATAATTTTACAGTAGTAAACTAAAATTGCCAGTTTACTGTAACAAATTGTGAAAGCACTAGTTTTACAGTTTATTGCAGCGCATTTTACAGTTTTAAACTGGAACCTTAGCTGCCAGTATTACACCTTTGTTTTTACAGTATAATACGGCTAATTTTACAGTAATAAACTGTAAAGTTGATAGTTTTACAATTAATAAAATGTAAAAAAGCTAGTTTTACAGTTTATTACTGCGGTATTACAGTTTTACAAAGAAGCCTCTGCTTCAGTATTATACTGTCAAAACAATAATTTATTTTTGAAGTGTAATGTACAAAAGTTTCTGTTTTTAGTTAAAAGTTTCTTTTTTGATTTAATAAAACAAAACAACTAATGTTTCCGTTTAGTCATGAGGGACAAATCATTAAAAAAAAGAACTATATGATAAAAGAAATGATATAACTAAATTATTACAAGAAATAAAAGCTAAGGTATAAATAATTGCATGATACGCATTGTTGAAATAAATTCAACATAGAAAGTTAAAGTAATCATTAATAAAGTTTTATTATGCATTAGTAATGTTACAGTAATGAATAAAATACATTTCTCTTTAATTTCACTTTTAAGTCGCTACCAATTAAACCATAACTTGCATTTCCATTAACTTTAATTGACGCTCTACATATTGATAGGAAGGAAAAGTTTTATAGTTTAATTAGTTTTAATGCAGCTTTTAGTTATAAGAGAGTAATTTATTTTAAAAGTGTCTTATCATCAGTATCTATTATCAGTTAAAATAATACTTAATTAATGTAAAATAGCATGTATTTTTTACTAATTATAATTAAATGTTGAAATTATTTTTATCAAATATATATTTGTTTCTGCTCAAGTGTGGTTTTTATACATTTTTATTTATCTTAGAGATTAATTATGGCAATTTTTTTCAATAAAGAAGAAACAATCTTAGACATCATTCTGAATGTGCAAAAACTTTCTGTAAACTGATATTGATAGGGTATGGGAATAAAAAATAATTTTTTTTTCGCATCTGAAATGAAGTTGTAGTTTTTTTTCAATAATTATCGTATAAGTTTTGAAGATTTTAGTCTCATTTAATTGAAGAGCTTTTAAAAACTGTCGAAGCTTCCACTTTAAATTAAACCTGATAAAAAATATTGTTTTTATACAAAAGCATACGTTACCTGCAAAAAATGTTGTAAAAAATGTGATAAGAATTAATTCGGCTAAGAAAACGTTCTTCCCATGTGACATCATTAAAGATCAAAGATAATAGTTTTTTTAAATGTATGCTTCCTAATTGATTTTTATTACTCATAAACCAGTAAAAAATCTTCATTTTTCTTCTTCTCTTTCTATTTTTTCATGATGTCTTTTCTTTTCTGTATAAATATCTCAATTAAAAAAAATTGACTGGCAACATTAAAAGTAAAAAACAAAAAAAAAAAAAAAAAATTAATGGCACTGCTGTAGAAATTTTAATTAGACACCTGGCTATGGTGTGAATTGGTTAAAAAGGAAAATATCACGATCTTTTAGCATAAATATAATTTCTACACTGATTCATTCACTGTTCGTACTATACCCTAATCGTATTTCTGCGTATTCATTTAATTTGTAATGTAGACTAATAAATTTGCTAGAAATATGATTTTTTTAAAGCACAGGATTTTCTTTACTTCAAATCCATAGTGATCCATTATACTACATATTTCTTTACGAATATAATTTTGATTTATGAAATTCAGATTAACAATCAGGTTTTTTAATTCGCATTAGTTTTAAATTAATGTCGAAGTTTAAAGGATAAAAAAACTTGAGGACATACAATACTATAAAACCCAAATGAAAATTAGGACAAAAATAGGATTGATGCGGCATTAAATTAAAACCATCTAAATGTTTCTTCATTACTTCCTGAACATGGCGCTCACTCCTTAGAAAAACGTCATACCTCAGCAATTAGCGGTTTTGAGTTATGTCTGTTTTTAAACTGCCATGAATGAGAAGCATATATCTGCCAGATTTGTGTTTCTATAACTTAAAAGTTGAGACAGGCGGTCGCCACTCGCCAGTGGTAACTAAAAATTCTTTTTGGCTACTACAAGATGTTTTTTTGGTCGCCAAACTTGCGATTTACTTTTTTTCTGAACAAAAGTACAAACTGCCGATGTATCGTGCCGATTATGAAAAATAAAATGCCATTAGCATCGTCACTGGCGTCCAATGTTAACTTGGAGAGAAAATCTGTACGTACATGTGCTATACAAAACATCTAAATACATAATTTCAATATAGAAAATGCAATGAAACTGTGTTTGAAAAATAGACAAAGATGACCAAATTTTTGATTAATCAGCAACGTAAATGTAATTTTTTAAACTTCAAGTATGCAGGTGCGTTTAATTTTTGTTCTATTTGTAAAATGTCTTATTATTTGGATTTAAAAAAAATAATTTTATTTTTCAGAAAAGGATAGTAAGTTAAAAAAAAAAAAAACATTTTTCTTTTATATATAGTAATTTAGTTAAGATATATGCAAGTACATAGTGTGCTAGACTATATACGGAATGATGTGAAGTGGGATTACAATTTTGGAACTTGGTTCAAAGTGGCAGCAGCTAACGTTTTTGAATTTACTGGCCACTCTCAAATTTTTTTAGTCTCGAGCTGTACTGTAACTCCATATTTCGTCGTCAGAGAGCAAAAGTGTCATTTTGAATTTTCAAATACTTTCGAAGTGTTCGTTTGCAGAGTATCACATTTTAGTTATGCTTGAGCCGTTGGACAGCATCGTTTAGTGAAAGATAGTATTAGTTACTCTGAACACAGATGTTACAGTTTAAAACTGTAAAATGCACAGCAGTAAACTGCAAAATTAAAATTTTACAGTTTATTATCGTAAAATTAGCAGTTTCAGTTTATTACTGTTAAATTAGCTGTATTATACTGTAAAAAAAAAGAAAAAAAAAAGAAAAAAAAAACCAGTATAATACTGGAAGCAGACGTAAAAGTTTAAAACTGTAAAATGCACGGTTATAAACTGTAAAATTAAACTTTTACAGTTTATTACTGTATAATCAGCAACTTTGCAGTTTATTACTATAAAATTAGCTGTATTACATTGCAAAAACAAAATTTTATATTTTGCAGTGCATGCATAAATTTAATTTGGCAATTATTGCTTCAACAAATCCTTCTGCGCAAACAATTTTGAATCAGATTGGATTATTTATGAATGAACATGTTTGTTACACCATAGCACACTGTAATTGTGCCCAGTTTTAGAAACATGTAAAAATATCATCACATTTCCAGTATATTTGCTTTACACACTAACCAATAGAGATGATAAAAATCTCGAATATTTCTCCTATACATATTCCTTTAATGATTTTTGTTATGTATGCACGCTATGAAAAGCAGAGTAGAAACTTTGATTAAACATTTTAAATAGTTTTATATTTTTATTTATATTTAATATTTTTATTTATATTTAATATTTTTATTATTAAAAAATATAGTAAAATATGTGTTAAAATGGCTCTTAGTTTAATCTAAGTAGGCTATTATATTGAAGAAGTCTTAGTTCTTTTTAAGCAAAAACTCGATTCTGATGTTTTTTTAGCTTTAGTTTTACGCAAAATATAAATCTCAAAAAGATTAATTAAGCATTAAATTTAACCTAATTTATACCACTTTTTTTTAAACCACGGAATAATGTGGCGATTAAACAGAGTACATTTTTGTAACATATTGTTTTTAGAAAGATGTTTAATTATAAAGAGAAATTAAGTTTTTCTTCTCTGTGCCTAGAGCTAACTGTAGATTTTTTGATCAAATATTTATCTATGGTCTTTTGTTACTGACCTTTTCTGACATTGAACACTGAACAGAAAAATATTTGTTTAGTCAGTTTTTCTTATCTTTCCTCCTAAAGTATGTCTTTTGCCTATGGGACTTTTTTCCAGTTATAAAGCTGTCTTAAATTTTCTACACTGTTGCCTGAATTTAAACAGATTGAGATTGGTGAGTTATAAAAGGCAATAGTTAGTATAACTGGAATATTTTTTTATTAAGAGCTGTTCTTAATCAGTTATTATTGTTTTCGCATATTGTTTGTGTTTTCTACCAGTTTTCTGCTTTGCTTTCATGCTTAAAAGTTCTAAAATGAATTTGGGAGATATATATATATATATATATATATATATATAATAAGAGAAAACCATATTGAGTCCCATTTGCTTTTTTTCTCAATAACTTAAGATTTCACAAAAAATCTGACGTTTCATGATAGCATACAATAAGCGTGCTTTTGAACCTACCTATGCGGCAGCGATAAATCGTACACGCTTGTCACTACCCTAAATTGGTGGATACAAATTGCATGAACGTACGCTTTGGGGTCTTTTTCCTATCCAGGTATCGTCTCTGTTATGCCGATAATATTCATCGGACCGTTTTTATCGGAAAGTACTTGTCATTCATTTCGTGTCGGCCCAATAACCATTCATTCATTACCTATTCTGTGAACCAGCGAGAAGAAGGGTTGTCATACAAAATATCTGAATTGAAAACTTTTGTTTTCCCGTATTCTTGTACAAATACATGTTTTTTTTACAGTATAATACAGCAAATTTATATAGTAACATATTGTAAAAGTTAAAAATTTTACAGTAATAAACTGTAAAATTGCTAATTTTAAACTACTAAACTGTAAAATTGCTGCTTTACAGTAATAAACTATAAAAGTGCTCATTTTACAGTTCATTACCGTGCATTTTAAAGATTTAAACTGGAACCTCTGCTGCCAGTAACATACTGTTATTTTTACAGTATGATGCAGCTAACTTTGTAGTAATAAACTGTAAAATTACTATTTAAAAAAAAATAAATTGTAAAACTGCTGATTTTACAATTTATTACTGTGCATTTTACAGTTTTAAACTGTAACCTCTGCTGCCAGTATTATACTGCCAAAACAACACTTATTGTTTTGCAGAGTAGAACTACTTCTACCGCATGATAAAGTCCTGATCGAAACTGCAATTTTTTTTATAGCGTCTTAAAAAGATTATATCACTTTATTAGATGATCACTTTCACCAAGCATCATTTTTATTTAGTTTTAATTTTGCAGTTTATCTGATTTTATAGTTTATATTAGGAACAATCATAATAAATACAATTTCTGTAAATAATGCATTGTCATTTATTTATTTTTTATTAGACCGTAAATATTTTCTTACCGAACCATCAATCATATAATAAATAACTAATTTTGAGAAGGAAAAAAATAATAATACGTTGAATCATAAAAATCTGAAGAGAATCTCAAATCCTTTACAAATCTGCAATTCTTTACGCATTTGAGCGATTTTAAAAGCTGTAATCTATATATATTTTTTATCCTTCATACATTTGCTTACTATTGCTTTCTTTTCCGCAGCATTTTGTGCAAATACCTATTTTTCCCTTTATGCGCATTTTTTCTTGCATTATGCAACTCTTAACTAAAAACCATAGAAATTCGGCATCGAATTCAGTATTTTAACATTATTTTGTAGTAAAAACTTCAAAAGGATTTTCACATGAAAGGAAATACCTATTCAAGTCGTTTGTAACATTTTGTATCAATACAAACATTTTCAATGTTATACATATTTCTAACCATATATTTCAAACAGAAAATTGCTTCAGAAACAAAACTAAACTGAGTGAATTATGCATTCTTTAGTCAAATGCAGCTTTCCAAAACTTTTGTTTCTCTTTTAAGGTTGTTAGTTACACAGAGCTGTGACAAAAGAGATTATTTAAAATCTTGAAATGAGATTGAGTATTAAATTATTCTTGAAATGTTTACATACCCTAAACTTATTAAAACAAAGTAACTCTTTTGTGTTTGTGCTACAGATGTAGAATGTTTTTAAAACAAAGGGCTATCTGTATCTTTTCATTATCTTGATAACAGTGCATGACGGCTCATTTGTTCTCAACTTCGCTTAAAAGAAACAAAAGTAAAATTATTTGTTTTATTACTGATATTTATTTAACCATCTCTCTATCTATCATTTTATTCATTTATTTATTTATTTATTTACACTGAAGTGACAAAAGTCATGGGATACCTCTTAATATCGTGTCGGCCCTCCTTTTGCCCGGCGAAGTGCAACAACTCGACGTGGCATGGACTCAACAAGTCGTTGGAAGTCTTCTGCAGGAATATTGAGCCATGCTGTCTCGATAGACGTCCATAATTGTGAAAGCGTTGATGGGGCAGGATTTTGGGCACGAACAGACCTCTCGATGGTGTCCCATAAATGCTCAATGGGATTCATGTCGGGCGATCTAGGTGGCCAAATCATTCGTTGGAATTGTCCAGAATTTTCTTCAAACCAATTGCGAACAGTTGTGGCCCGGTGACATGGCGCATTGTCATCCATAAAAATCCCATCGTTGTTTGGGTACATGAAGTCCATGAATGGCTGCAAGTGATCTCCAAGTAGCTGCACATAAGCATTTCCAGTCAATGTTCGGTCCAGTCGCACTAGAGGACCAAGTCCATGCCATGAAAATACAGCCCACACCATTACGGAGCCACCACCAGCTTGAACAGTGCCTTGCTGACAGTTTGGGTCCATGGCTTCGTGGGGTCTGCGCCACACTCGAACCCTACCATCGGCTCTTACCAGCTGAAATCGTGACTCATCGGACCAGGCCACGGTTTTCCATTCATCTAGGGACCAACCGATATGCTCACGTGCCCACGAGAGTCGCTGCAAGCGATGTCGTTCTGTCAGTAAAGGCACTCGAGTCGGTCTTCTGCTGGAATAGCCCAAGAAATCCAAATTTCTCCGCACAGTTCTAGCAGACACGTCCATTGTACGTCCCACATTGATTTCTACGGTGATTTGACGCAGTGTTGCTTGTCTGTTAGAATTTACGACTCTTTGCAGACGTCGCCGGTCTCGATCTTTAAGTGCAGGCGGTCGACCACTGCGCTGTCCATGGTGGGATGTTATGCCTGAAATTTCATACTCTCGGCACACTCTTGACACAGTGGATCTGGGAATGTTGAATTCTCTAACGATTTCCGAAATGGCATGACCCATGCGTCTAGCTCCAACTAACATTCCGCGTTCAAAGTCTGTTAATTCACGTCGTGCGGTCATCATCACGTTAAAACCTCTTCACATGAATAACTTGAACAGAAATGAAAGCTCTGTAAAAGCACTGCGCATTTATACCTGTTCTATGCGATGCTACTGCCATCTGAAAATTTGCATATTGCTATCCCATGACTTTTGTCACTTCAGTGTATATGGTCCTTAAAATGAAATTTTTAATTTTTTTTTTTTAATTGGGCATCTTTCCATTTTTGTTCATGACCTAAAACAAGACTTCCGTAAAAATGTCATACATAAAATAACTTTTAAGGGTAGCTACTGAGCTTTAAGGACAACAAAAAAAAATAATTTGAATATATTTTATTTGAAATAGAAAAATGCATTGTATAAGTCAATACCGGAAAACATATCATAGAAAGTTCCAGCCCATAGTTCATAAAAAAAACTTGAACTAATATTAACAGTAAGGTTGTAAATATGTGCAATCGATGGCCAAAAATCTTGGAATCAATATCATTTATCTTTTAGACCGCGCAATCAACTTTAACCATTATCCATCAGTAAATTTCAAAACTTTATTTGTTCTTCGAAACGAAGCACAAAGATCAGGTTAAATATATTTCACAACAATAAGAATAATTTGATTTTAATAAGAAAATTAATTAATTGCTTTTCCATAGCTTTGTGTTTTTGGTTAAAATATATATTAAAAATGAAATATGATAAAATCGTAAATAAATGTAAAACGCGTTACAAACACAAAGATATATACATATACAAGGTGTGACAATTTGACAACGAGACTGGTCTTAAAAATCAACTTTATCGAAAACACACATGAATACCTTTTAGTCACTTTCAACCTACACTCAACTCCCCCTCCCCATTAATATATGGCTGCATGAAAGATTTCTTCCGCTCAAAGCAGAGTAAGGGCCATGTTCCACATCGACGTAAAGCAGAAAAAATAGGCAGAAGCGTAAAATGGATTCAATGGTGTTCCTATGGAAAGTACCCGGATTTTCGGTTTCTGCCTTCAGTTTCGGTCGCGTTTTACGCTGATGTGGAGCATGGCCCTTACAGGTCATTTGGCGTCACTTTCCTCAGTAAGTCTTCCGTTTTCGCTTTCGCCTCTATTGCAGATGGAAAATGTGCTCTCTACAATGCACTTTTCACTTTTGGGACCAGGTAGAAGTCGCATAATGTGACATCTGGTGAGTGAAGTAGATAATTAAGCACACTAATCTGCCAAAAACTGTTTTACAGAACGCGCATTGAGCACTCACTCAGTATGATATTTTTTTAGTAACAGTTGAGCGCAAACTTTCGTTTTATACGACTCTTGTATTAAATGGTTTCGCATTGTTTCTCGGTCAGCATATGTATGGGCAGTGGTAGCCCGATCGGAATGCGTCGGACTCATGACTGGAGGGTTCCGGGTTCAATTCCAGCTGATCAAAGATCCACCGTCTTCATTAATGGTGGCTGGGGGACGTTAAAAATGCTCATGGCCACGGAGTCCTCTAAGTGAAACGATACCTCTGGGGGTACTAGACCAGGGGTTTGCTCGTCCCTTGGTCTGGATAAAAGGAACAGAGTGCTCTTCAGGGCCTATTCCGGTTAAACCACGAGTTGTGATAGGTACGGTGTCCCTGGAGAGTGAAGTTTCAGCATTTGTAATATCTGACCACATCTGAACTCTGAATCATCTATGTTTGTTCATGGTTTCATTATTATTTTTTTCATGTTGTCATCAGTTCTTGCTGTTACAGGTTGAACAAAACGTTAATCACCTTCAACAACCTCTGTACCATTCAAAAATCTCTTTCAACATTTTGAAACATTCAAGTAGAGTTTGGGAAAAATTTTCACGAAATTTGATATCCACGAGCTGATCGAATTGTCAGCTTATCATCATCATGGCACTTCGAAGCGACAACATCTAACTCAACCAAGGATAAAAACAAAGCTAAACTAAATAGAGGGATGAAATAACGTGCCACCAGAAGTATAAAGCGAACTACTTTCTATTTTTCTCCTAAGCATCAAGTCTAACGGTTATGCAATTCCATTACTTAATTTTCACACCGTATACATATATGTTCAAGGAATTTATGATTTCAGTTACTTTGTGTTCGGCATAATGTTTAGGAGTGTTTCATTGAAATTTATTCCACTGCTGGATGTGGAAACATGGTGACCTTATGAAATATTTATTGCAAATATAAACACTCGCAATAATAATAATAATAATAATCACGAAATACAATCATTTTTCCGAAGTGGTACAATATTATATGATGATGTACATGGAAGTAAAGTGAAAGAGGTTGCAAATTCTGCTTTAATTGAATAACAGAGGTTTATTAAATTCAAGTTGACAGCGCCAAATTGATATTGCTGTTGGTGTTGCTTTTTTCTATATAGGCGGGTAATTTGCAGGTGAGCTGCTTTACTTTTAAAATTGTACCATAATTTCTTGGGAATTTCGACTTCCACAGCACACACATGCCATAGGAAACCGTTTATGGGGTAAGCAACCATTCATAAATGTGTTTCACAATTGTGTGAATAGGACAAATTCATTCTTATTCACCCACAAATAGGACAAGGACAGGAAACAGAAAGAATATGCAAATCCGAGGTCGAATTCGAAGTCGGGATCTCCCAATCCGGTCAGGCTTCTCTGACCAGTAGACAAGGTATCTGGCTGTCGAAGGTATAAATTTAAACTATTAAATGAGACAATTTCGTGCTTAGTTTCTATACATCCACGACAATATAAGATTATGTTATTCAGTAGAAGCATAACTTTTTTCGGCTAGTCCCGCATCTGCCATTTTTTCTTTTCTTTAATGCTACTACTAGCTCATGTTGTTTGTAGAAAGATGTGAAATTTATGTAGATCAATTAAAGAGCATAAATTCCCATTTTTCTAGTTTAATACCTTGTTTTTGTATTTTAATGTCAATTAAGAAGCAGTTAATACTTTTTACAGACATATTTCTGTACCTCAGAATCAGACTGACGTAAGTCCATTTTCTTCATTTTGCAGTAGGGCAACTCCATGCAAGTGTGGAAAAGCGTTGGAAAAATAAAACTACAGAAATGCGTCTGTTTTGCATATTTTTTTTTAAAAAATGTTTGAAGTTAATTATTTATACTAATTTTTTGTTAAGAATATAGTATTTTTAGTTTGGCAGCAATTTGAAGTTGGAAATGGAATATTTAACTTTTGGTAAGGCAAATGATTAATCTTTCAACGTTGGTAAGTTTCAATTTTTTGCTTTAGATAACTGTTTTAAAGGGAGAATATTGATTATTACACTTTAATTCAATGTTGTGAATTGCTTAAACGAATGTTTTCACTTAAATTATGTGATTTATATAAACTTCAAAAATGCACTGTTCTATGTAACGTAAGTTACCAAAAACATATTAAAGTTCATGATGTGCATAAGGACAGGGCAATGCAATGTTAACAATGCTATATTTTCTATCTTATAAGTGTGTATTAAGCAAATAGTTAAAGTTTTTTTTTTAAATATTGTTTATTTAATTTTTTGTGCTACAATCAAAATGTGTAACGTAAGTTACCGAAATATGCAGGTAATGTAAGTTACCTAAGTAGGACTTAAATACTTGCGTTTATAAAGAAAGTAAATTGTGAAATAAACCTATGTGGTTAGTAGAAGTAATTTATTCAAGAATTCCTTTAAATGTACTGTATTTACTTAATTTAAATTAATCATATTTCTTAAAATATCTCTATTTGTTAATAAGATTACAATACACCTCTATTATAAATTACATGTTTCTTTTTGGCTTTTAAGATATTAATTATCTCTAAACTATATCACTGCATTCGGAATATTTAAGAGGTAATTTACTAAAAATTATTCAGAAATGGACTTCTGTTATGCTTTAAAGTTTTGAAATATGTTTTGGAAAAAACAAATATAAAAATATTTTATCTCTTACAGGTGAAATATATTTTATTCTGCATTAAAATGCCACTGAACTCTGCAGAAAGATGCGCTGTAAAAGGGGTATGTGAAAAGTCATGTGGATATTACAGATTCGAAAATAAAAGTCACTCTTGATGGTACTAAAATATGTCAGAAAAAGCAAAATTTATCAAAACTATTTTCTGAAGATCCGCACATTGACAATCAACATTTGAGAACTAGAAATGGACAAACTGTGGGGTTTCGTTTAGTTAAGTATTTCAAGGAATAAGAAGAAAAAACAGAGATAAAAGCCGGTGAATGGTGTGTGATGAAGTACGAAAATACATTGTATGCTTGAGTTGTGACAATTATTGAAGAAAATGAGTTTAAAGTAAAAGTAATGGCTGCTGTTGGAACCTATTATAAATGGTCAGAAACGACAGATGAAATTTATTATGAGAAAACGTGATTCGAAAAATTGAACCTACCTGAACTTGTTAATAACAGTGACCAGTTTGCATTTAAAAGTTTTATGTTAGGGTGAGTTCTGGTAAGTGCGTACCCTTTTTTTCAAAGTTCATGTTCTCAAGGATGCTGCTCTGTTGAAAAATCTTGTACACTCAAATTTTTTTTTAAGTTTTCTTTCCAGATCCTTTACTAAGATTTTCAAGCATATAATATGTCAAATAAACCATAAGCATAGGTTTTGTGACCAGGTTTATGACACCTATTCTAAGGTACGCACTTTCCCTACCTAGCGGGGTAAGTGCGTCCACCTTAAATTATGTGAATATGAGCAGTAAAAAACTTCTGGCACATATTAAATATGTTAGGTAGTTGCCTTGGGATAATTCCTAATACTAGAGATCAGCACTTGCTTGCATGGATGAAACGCAATCAGTGATATCCCACGTGTCTTACAAACAACTGTGATTTGAAGATTGAAAGAGTTGTGTCTGTGATTCTTCCTTTGTCCTTTTAATAAGACCAAGTGAGCAAATGTAAGTTGTTTTTATTTAGTAATAATCACTTATAGTCTACATAGTTTATTTTGGTTTAATACAGTAATCAATCTATGTTTAAGCCAATGTTCGCACTTACCCCTTCTTAAATGTAAAATGAGACATGTGCGTCCAATAGCGTTGTTGTAAGTGCGTACCCCTGTGATTTTCTTTAATTCTATTTGTATGGTAGATCATTTGTATGGTAGGTGACCTGAGTGAACAGTTCGTTTTTTTTTTTTTTTTTGAATAAATACGGTTTTAAAATATTTTTCTTATTAGAATCAGCAGCAGTAAGAAAAAACACAAAATAAAGAGCAAAAAAAAAAAAAAAAAAAAAAGAAAATAATTGATCATGATATGATACTTGTACTTTTTTTTTCTTGTACATTGAAATAGTTTTTCACAAGGTGTTCTTAATTTTCTTAAATATGATTTATTCATTACTCCACCTTCGTTTATTGAATCAGTTTGTTCCTTATTTAGTGTTTCACTTAATTTCATTGCTTCATTTGTCATTCTGGTTTAAATAAGAATAGCTTATGATCGCTATTTTCAACGAAAAGTTTACTAACTGATATCTAAAAGCCAATATATTTCAGAGGTAATGAATAAATTGAAATCTTATGCCGCATTTAACGTAAATATAAATACTTGATGGAAATGACGTCAGATTTATAATCGGCTTATAAAAGAGTTATAAGCAAAATTAAAGGTGAATTATGAGAGTCGGATTTTCCACGTAATGGTACACACTTGCCTCATCAAAATGGTACGCACTTACTCCTCATAATAGTACGCATATGCCTCATTAGAGTGGTACGCACTTGCCCCATCATAATGGTGCGCACTTACCCCCACCTTACTTTAAAGAAAGGGAAAGTGCGTACCGTCATATAAACAAATTTTAGTTAGAGTATTTGATTAAAATACCCCATGTATGTTATTAGTAGCTATTACTCAAAAGAAACAACTTACATTTCTTGACTTCAATTGCTTGGTATGACTACAAGAGAAACTAAAACAAAACCTTCTCAATCTTTACTTTAGAGTTTTTTTGAAGACATTTAAGTTGTCTCTGATTGTGTTTCGTCTATTGAATCCAGGCCTGAATTCTACCTATTGAAATTATCATTAGACAGTTATTTAACATAGTCGATGTGTTGCAGAAGCCATTTCAGGACAGTGTTCATATAATTCCCAGTGGACGCACTTACCCCGTGGACGCACTTACCAGAACTCACCCTATGTAATATTTTCGATTGTTCATTGAATTTGGTATTAAATTTCTATAAATTCAATTTATAATTGTTAATTTTCAATAATTTAATCTAAACTAAGCTGTAATTTACATTCATTAATTTTTGTAATAAAGATTTGGTTGTAAGTAAATTTTGTAACGTAAGTTACTGTAACGTAAGTTACCCAGTCAAAAATTCCCATAATTCCCAATTTTTTAAATAAATTTTTAAATTAATGAAAATCAATTCCTGAGCATTATGAGGAACTGATAAATTATACTTCAAACAAGAAAACAGCTGTAATAGAGCAGAAATTTACCTTAGAACCAATTTTCATATTATGTCATTCCCTTTTTGTGTAACATAAGTTACTGCCTTAATTTTGACTGCTAAATTTTGAAAAATTTTAATGCATCGAATATTTTTGCATTTAAATTTTGCTTTTGACTGTCATTTTCATAGATAACTTTTATTCAAGGTTTGTATGACAATATTTGTCTGTACTGAGGTGCTAGATGCCTAATCGTTGGTCAAAATGTAACGAAAGTTACCGTGGAATTGCCCAGTAGTGGGCGAAAAAGATTGTCGGATACATGCAAAGGATGGGACTCGCGCTCTTTTCACGCTGCTAAATAATTGTGAAGGAATTTGTTTTATGGAAAACTGTTTTAATGGGTCGACGTGGAATGAGATTCTACATACAATGAAGCAAAAAAGTGAAAATCGCTATTTTTGAACTTACGTCGTTCTGGTTCTGAGGTACAGATTTTAGGTCTTTAGTATTTTTTCTCCTTTTAATTGAATGACGCATTTTACAGAATTTTTGGAAATATGCATAATTAATACGCAGAAAAAATACTGACATAAATATTGCTGTATAAAGCATTGCATCCCTTTTCAGAAAAATCCTTAATCGCCGTAAATTTATTAAGAAAATCTATATTGAAACAATTTGACTGTTTCGCAGAATAAAAATTCTAATTTGCTTTACTTAGCTGTATTACATTAATTAAAATGGATAATTTCTTTTAGAATTTTATTATAACATCACGCCTAAACTATGAAAGTAGAAAAACTCTAGAAAAGAGCTTCTTTATTTGCCTTAATTACTTAACTTAATTATAAAAACTAAAAAAATGAAGTATTTAAATTATACTATGTTTTTTTTCTCTATGCTTTTTATTCACGCATCTTTCACTTCAAAATACTTATGGAAGCTAAGATTATTTTTTTGAACATTTTCTTCACTTTTACATACAATGATAAAAAGAATGAAAGAAACACGTTTACTCATTAACTTTACCACAATATACACTTGCAAAAAATAATAATTAGAGTTAATGGCATAAGAAAACTCAAATATCACAAAACTTAACATTATAGTTTAACTTATCAAGTTAACGTTTTTCTATTTACTTTTCTTCTCCCATATTTTGTTACTATTTTGGCGTTTCATACAAAGTCATTTTAAGTTTTTTTTTTTTTTTGTTATGGTACTCTCTTCAATGTATGATTCAATTAAACAAGATCCCAAACATGGTTGACTCTAAGAAATTCCTGCTCAAGGAATGAGATCAGAATAAAGATTTCCCACCCAGTTCCACACATTCTAGAATCAGCAGTACCCTGATTATTAACGTACTTGATGCAAATGACAAGTTGACATATAGCAATGACAAGTTGCTATAGGTTTGTTTTTCGAACCTCGGACGTTGTGCCCTTTTTTCTACTCCCAGTGGTTTTTGAGTACCGTAAATCAGGGTTACTTGGACCCTAGGGGGTTACTTGAGCCCACTACAATAAAATGATAAAATCTAGGTTTGGTACCTACTATAATTGAAGTTAAAAATCAACGTAAATAAAGCACAAATAAGGTAGAAAGTACAGCAAATAGCTATTTCAAGGCTACAATGGAGCCCCTTCCTCAGTGCAAGAAGCTCAGCAAACAACATGAAAGCTGTAAGAGAACTGAGCGCGAAGCACGTGGGCCCCAGTATTTATAACAAATGGGCCAGTGCGTATGAACTCACGACGAGAGCGGGAAAACACCGACCAATCAGCGATCAGCGAAACAGCCAGGAGAGCGAAGAAAAGGGGAAGACAGCAAGGGAAAGTAGGGGAAAGAAAAAAGCGCGGGAGAAAACACTATAAGACGAAATTATAAAAATTGCTTCCAGATGTCAGGGAAAAATGGAACACTGGAAAAATCATTCACCAGAGAATGAGAATTTTTCCAAATATAGTAAGCTTCCCAAAAATCGAGGTCATAAACTGACGAACATTTACAAATAATTCTAGCCGAAGAAAAATCAAAGCAGTGACCAGAAGTCCAACAATGCTGAGCAATGGAAGAGCGTGCTAGTTCTTTATGTTTAACATAATTTTGATGCTCTTTCAGACGGTGCTTAAGAGGCCGCTTAGTCTGGCCTACATAGCTAAGTCCGCATTTGCAAGAGATGCTATAAATGCCCCAGTTGCTTTGGCAATCAATGGGATGCTTCAAGTTTGTAAACTTAATTTTGTTCACAGGAGAGAAAGAAATATCGAAACCAAACTTTTTCAAAATCTTTGCAACTTGATGACTTATTTTTGGATAAAAAGGCAAAACAATGGTGTAACCAACCTTAGAATCGGAAACCTTGCTAGAATGAGAGGGCTTTATTAGCCTATTATATATAGAATCAATAATCTTGGGCGAGTAACCCCGATCAAGAGCCACAGCTTTTAAATAAGAAAGCTCAGTATTTAAAGAACTGGATGAAGAACAGATATTCAAGGCACGAAACACAAAAGCCTTAAATGAGGCCAACTTTTGGTTTCGAGGATGAGAAGAGTAGTTGTGAGGAGTTAGTGTAACAGCAAAGGGCTTTCGATACACTGAAGTCATAAAATCGTTATTACTTTTAGTAATCAAAACGTCCAAGAATGAAAGAGAACTTTCCATTTCCATTTCAATAGTGAATTGGATGCAAGGATCGATAGAATTAAGAGTGGAAAGTAAAAGCTCATTATTAACTTGGTTTTGGTCAAGCAAAACAAAGCAATCGTCAACATAACGAACATAGAACGGAAACTTTATGGTTTCAAAAAGTTTTACCTCAAAATAGTGCATATAAATGTCACTTAAAATAGGGGTCAAAGGGTTACCCATCGCTAAACCTTCGGACATGCGATAGTAAACACCATCAAACACAAAAGTATTCTGCTCAAGACAAACACGAGTAAGAGAAATAAGCTCATCAACCTCAAAACTAGAAAAATGATGTTCCTGGAGTCTCAATTTGAGACAATCCAGTGCTCCAATAACAGGTACATTAGTGAAAAGTGATTTCACGTCAAAAGAAGCCATCGTTACGCCGTGAGGCTTAAAGCAACGTAACTTCTGAACAAAGTCAATGGAATTTTTAACAGTGAAAGAATTGCTGGTCAAAAGAGGAGAAAAAATGGAAACTAAATGCTTAGCTAGTTTGTAAGAAGCTGTGCCAATGTTTGAAACAATTGGCCTAAGAGGAACGTTTGGTTTATGGACCTTTGGTAAAGCATAAAATCGGGCACAGTGTGCAACAGAAGGAATCAAACACCTTTTTGAAGAATCACTGATGATAGGAGAAGCCTTCACAATGTTTCTAATCAAGTTGACCTCTTTAGTACTCGGGTCTTTATGAAGTGTCACATATGGACCAACTTCAATTAAATCCTTACATTTATCCAAATATGAGCTTTTGTCCAGAATAACAACTTGACCTCCTTTGTCAGCCTTAGTGACTACTATATCAGGATCGGAACATAAACCTTTTACCGAAAACTTAGCATGCTTGCTGAAAGTATTTGAAGTCAATTTAGCATTAAAATCCACAGTATTGGCAATGAGATGCCTAATAGAATCCTTTTGAGAAGCAGTAAGAGCACTAAATCTAAAGGCTTTCTCAATTGGAGCAACCAATTTGGGAAATGAAGGTTTTGAAGAAGAAGCAAAATTGTTATTCAGTTTGAGAGCATTGAGCTGATCCGAATTCAAGAGCTTAGAAGAAAGATTGAGGACCGCATTCTGATTCACCTTTGGTAAAACATCAGACGAATGATCCACATTATTAGCACAAAGAGATTTCCACTTTTTCTGAAGAGTAGTCCTATGTTTAAAAGTAGACTGAAGAACCCTATTCCAACTTTTCCTATCAACCGAATCAAACTCCAAGTCAGAATTCGAAAGTTTTAGATGCAAAGAAAACAACTCATTTTCAATATAAGAAATTTTCTTCCGAGTTTCCTGAATAATAGCTCTTAACAGAGCCAACTTAGAACGAAAAAGCACTTTGCTAATTTTAGGAGAGGAAGAAAGGTTACAACTCAACGAAATAAACTTTGGAATTATTCTCCTACGTTTACAACCACAGAGAAAGGACAAATGATCCAAAAACCTGTACTTTTTCAGTCTAAGACTACAAAACCTGTTGATTTCCGACATAATGAGTTCAGAAAATTCGAAAAAGTGAACGAAGTGTGCCTTTTTTGTTCATTTTTCATTGGTACCTACTAGTTGAAGACTTGCACGTAGTTTCTCGTTTCTCCACTAGGTAGAAGCCCTCTGCAGTCTCTAACGCTAGTAGCAAACCCAGATTTTATCATTTCACTGTGGGCTCAAGTAGCCCTCTTCTGGGTCCAAGTAACCCTGATTTACGGTATTTCAAGCTTTAGGCAGACAGACAGACGAGAACAGATTTTAATAGTATAGATAATGCTCAGGCTATTGATAACTCAGTATAAAATTGACATACCAGGGATAATGTCTTTTTAAAAATAGATTATGTAAACAGTCATCACTACACTGCAGATATAAATTGTTGTTTTTACAGTATAATACTGAAAGCGGATATTTCAGTTTAAAACTGTAAAAGCGTCGTATATAAACTGTAAATCTAGCTATTTTACAGTTTATTACCTTAAAGCTAACAATTTGCAGTTTATTACCATAAAGTAACTCGTAACTGTATTATACTGTAAAAACAACAATGTAATACTTGCAGCAGAGGTTCCAGTTTAAAGCTGTGTAACTAGCAATTTTAGTTTACTACTGCAAACTTAGCTATTTTAGTTTACTGCAGTAAAATTAAGAATTTTACAGTTTATTACTATAAAAACAACAGTCTAATCCTGGCAGCAGAGGTTCCAGTTTAAAACTGTAAAAAGCACGGTATTATTAACTGTAAAACTAGCAATTTTGCAGCTTATTACTGTAAACTAGTAATTTTACAGTTTACTGCTGTAAAATTTGCAATTTTATAGTATAATACTGTAAAATTACTATAAAACTAGCTAGATATTACTATAAAAACATCATTTTTTTCACAGTGTAGGTTTTATTCTCCGATAATTCAACATTTTCTATAGTGATGGTACATTATTTCAAAAGAAGCAGTAGTATAGCATGTTTGTTAAGTTTTGTTCAGCTTAAAAGGTAGCGTTTATTTCTTCTCCCCTAATTTAAAATGCAAAATATTTTAATGTTTACATTAATTAACCAAATAATCTTCTACAAACCACTGTAATTAAGATATGTTGGGAAAATTTTAGTTACATTTCTCCAGACAGACAAAATATTATGTGTTGCAATTTAAAATGAAAAGCTTAAATCTGGTTACACCTCCTTAGTGAAAATATTTACTTCCTGTGGCCGAAAGTTTATTTTGCAACATTTTAATTAGGTTCCGCAAAGGCAGTTAATTACTTTTAATCATCAAAGTTGAAGGAAGACTTTCGTGATTCAATTAAAATCCCGCGTTCTAATTAATCCCTATTTTGAATATAATTTTTTAGAAATTATTCCATCAATTGATCTTTTAAATTCTTCGCCACTAACGTTTTTGCTACTTTATTTAGCAGAATTTAAGGTAAAAAAAATTAATTAAAATGACTACTGTTTCTAGCTCTGAAAAAATGAGCTTTGTCTAATCATAAAAGAAGTATTGGCACATTGTTACGTTTAACAAGGACATGTATTTAATTATTTTTTTTAATTACCGCCATTGTAACTGTATGCGCATTTACGTGAAACCTGCCTTAAGTTTATGAATAATTGACTAAAATTAAAATTTATCTCTGAAAAGGGAAGTTCAATGATAAATTGTATAATTTTATTTGCTTATTACACAAAGCTGATGAAAACTCTAATGTTACACTTCGTGTTTTCAAAACAATTCGAATATACTTTTATTAGTTTCACTTATGGGTTTGTATGTATGTATATTACAAGTTGATGTAGTAAGTGCATCTAAAGCGTATTTTTTAGTTTTTCAAAAGTAATTTATTTATTATTTTGCATATGATAAGCTTTGCTGTCTTATTGACTGGCTTTCTGTTCAAACGCTTGTGATATAACAAAAACTAAGTAACTTGTGCTAATATCATGCAATTCAAAACTTTTTCATCAAACTATATTTACGAGATAAAAGATATTAGTGGATGATACCTGGCAAGTATGTGCAGTTTTTATTTTGTTGAATATTTTTAGCAAAATTAATTTTTAAATAAGAATTTAACTTCAGAGAAGTTCTGAGGGATTAACTGTTGCCGTGAAGGCTTAACGGAATTCAAGAGCAGGAAAAAAAAAGCTTTAACTTCATAACATTTCGGGCAATTCTGAAATGTTATGAACCTTACCTTTGAGCTGGTTCACCCTCTAGTTTATTTTGCTTGCGCAGATCAGGAAATAAATAGATTTAAATTTCTTAACAAATTCTGAGGAATATTACAAGGCAAAAAAAGTAGGGGAATACGGGGCAAAGTGAAATAGTTAAGATAACTCACGTTTTTTAAAATGAACGAATTAGAAGATTATTTTGAAAATTACTGTACATAAGGAAGGAACAATACATTTAAAATAAACCTCGCTTTGAAACAGAATTTTTCTTTAATATGAATAAATTTGTACCTTGAAAAAGTGAAAAGCTTGAATCAGACACATATGAAAATGAAAGTAATCTCGTTATCCTGGGAAACTATTCTGTCATGGGAAGATAAGAAGCAGTAACTTCAAATGTATCTTTTTTTTTGCATTTTGTCATTTATTGCACTTTAGCTTTATTGTACAAGGTTGCTTATTTGATTTCCACCGAAAATAAAACACGAAGAAAATTCCAACTATTGTTAATGGGAAATCCAAAACGCGTTTCCTTAAATATCTCATCATTCATTTCTGTTTATACGCTTGAAATAAGACAAAAAGTAAGTAACTCGTACTTTCATCCTGCAATCTAAAACTTTTTTGACGAAGTATATTTTACGTGCTAAATATATATATATCCATACCAAATCCCCCCTCCCCAAAATTTTTTAAACCCTCTGACGCTTTTTTTTTTAAATAATTTTCACCCCTCTTTTTATTTCATTTATTTTTTAAACATTATTTATGTTTTAAAAATTATAACTATTATTTTTTATATATTATTAATTTTTTAAAATTTCGAATTATGCGCAGAATAAAATCGCTTTTTCCCCCTTTGAGACATTCCACGCACACACACACACACACACAAAATAAATACATAAGCAAATAAATAATAATAAGGAAATAAAAGAAATAATTTAAATTTAAAAAAAATAATTAATGAACAATTTTTATTAAAAGAAAATCCGTAAATAATTTAAATAAAAAAATAAATGTTTTTAATAATGTAAATAAATAAATAAATTAGTTTTAAAAAATACCCCCCCCCTACAAAAAAAAATCCCCTCCCACCCTGTGGGCACCCCTGGTCGACGAGATCGGCTAAGTAAGAGTATTTTCCATTTTTGGCTTCTGTTATTTTGCGTTTAATTTTTTTAAGCTTAATTATCTGGCCAATAGGTGCACATTTAATATCCTGGTATAATTTAAATGTCACAAGTTTCAGACTTTGAAAAGCTTTACAATGATTAAAACCAAAGACGCCAGAATGTAAATCATTTTAAGGTTTAATTCCTTAGCAATTTTCATGTATCTTTTAAATTTCATTTCCTTGGAGTAGCTGTGATTTCTTCCCAGATCAAATTTATATTATTAAGTTGTCTGCAACAATTAATTGCAGCGTTACTTTTCCAAGACTTAAATTTGTACTTTAATTGGAGAAAAGCTCAGTCCTTCAGCAGAGAGAAATCGTTACTGCATTTCAGGAAATCAAATGGCCTAATTATGAGAGCAATTTTAGAGAAATTGGAAGCATGAATTGCGTTTCTAATTCAAAAATCTGAACAACTTACCAGTGTTGTTTTTTATTCAGAATTAGAGCTTTATGAACAATAAATGGGTTTACTTTCGCTTTATAATTTTTACATTGATTTTCATTTGTTCGGGGGCTGGCTGATCGTGACTCTAGACGTGCCGCATTAAACTTGTTTAAATGACCTATTAAAAAAAAATTCTGAAACATAGAAATTTAAAGTAAATTTTGGGCATTTTACATGAGAACTGAGGAAGAAAACTGGTTCTTTTCTCGCAATTGAAATGAAAAGAAAATACTAAAGTTCTATTTTTCACATAAATTTAATACAAATTTAAGGATTACGAGTTCCAAACACTCCAAAAGCAATATAACAAAATAAATGTCACTCTTGGAATCAGCTCTAACAGATCAAAGAAAATAGTGCTTGGCATTTTGTAATAGCTTCATTTATTTCACAGAGGTTTAATAGAAAATGAAAGTTAGGAAAACATTACTTTAGCTACTAAAAAATTAGTAATATCTTCTTAGACTAGTGTTTCAACGAAAAATGCTGAAAATTCCACCCCCTTAAAGTGTTCTTGAGAAAACTCTCCTGTTACAAGCTCTGTATTAATTTCTAGAATTCTGAACCATTGCGTAACAGCCCTCGGTTCCTCTTTATTCTTTCGGTTTCTTAAAACCAATTGCAACAATTATATTTAAAGATGCTCAATGGTTTCTATCACTCATTTGAATAAACAGTGCATGTTTGAAGTCACATTAAATCTTCAAAGATAAGTTGACATGTATGCTCTTTTCTAAACATTTAAGCAGATTGAATTTAAACAAATAAATGAGCTGATCTTTCTGCTTTCCATAAATAAAACCAAAGGATAGTCTTTGTTTCCTTTGAAAATCGGCTTAAAAGCAAGGGAATAGAAACGATTTTTTTTAACCTTTTATTGCATTTCTTCGGATTATACTAAACCTAATGGATCTCTTAAGCCGATTTCAAAGAACACAAAGTATGTTGTAAACAGATATTTGGAAACACCAAATTTAACTTAAGACGTAAAGTACACTTAGTATAACAATTGAGCCCTTCACGAATTGCGTCAATTAAAACACTTTGTTTCCGAACTTGTAGGCTGTGATACTGCCAGGAGCCGAAAATACCACGGGTTTACTATGTTTTACAATGGCGAAATATAGTTAAAGTATGTTTTAATTGGTAACTATCCAGTGCGCTCTTTGGATAGGTACTCTAACTAGGTAAAAACATGAATCGGTTTCTGCCTATTAAATATTTCTATTTTACTACTAGATATTGTAAAGTTCAGAATTGCCGAATTTTAAAACACAATGATTGATTTTTAATGATTTTTTAAAAACCATACGCACAAAAAAGCGAGCCTTGAGAAACGAAACCAGTGATGTAATATTGATGTAATTTCAGCCTTTCCCAAGCAAAAAATGTATTGCTACTCTCCTATATTTTCTCTGCGAAGTTTTTCTTCCTTCCGTTATCAATTAGTTTAAGTCTATTGATTCCCTATGGAGATTGGATTCGTCAAACGGCAATCCAATAATCGGCAGCGGGTGGCAGCGATGATTGTTTTAAACGTTTTGCGTCGAAAACCATATTCAAATATTTAGACAGGTATTGTTTGGCAACTTTTATCTATTACGTCAGCTCTGAGGTTGTTGAAGAAAGCACGTTGTGAAAGCACGAAAAAACCTGTTTCCGCTCGGGTTGATACGCACAGCTTCTCACTCTATTGGTAGGTGTGGCCGAGTAGCGAAAGATCCCTTCAGCCATATGACGTCACCGTTATTTGAATTAAAAAAAATATATATATTAAAAAAAAAGCTACTTGTATCGCAGAATTTTTTTCAACAATGATGATAATGAATGTTGTTCTTTTCTCTGTCTACTTAAAAATGTATGTATGTATGTTTGTTTCTTATACAAATCCAGTTTTCATCGGATTTTCATCAAACTTGGCACAGAGAGTTCTTGATGCACTAGAATTCACGTAGATGGGGTTTTGAAAAAAAAATAAATCCAAAGCTTAAAATTTAAGTTTGTGCCTCAAAATGGCCATTTTCTTTCAATTTTGAATAAATAGAGTAATAGAGATAAGCCTTTAAGCGTACAAATTTGTAACATTTAACGCATTTAAATATGAGTATTTTTCAACAAAGATTACCAAAGATTACGAATGAATTGCGATTAACAATGAATTATCAGTTTAAGGCTCGCCTATTTCATTTTAGCATGGAATGAGTTAAAAACAATTATAATTCATGTTCAAATTACATTAGAACATTGGCACAAATATTCTATGATAAAGAAAAAATGATTAAAACTATATTATATTAAATAGCACCCGAGCAACACCGGGTGATAAACTAGTATAGAAATAAAATTAAATTATCGAAAACTTCCCAATTAGAAATGTTAAATATTTTTCATTCTGATATGATTATACTTGAAGTAAAATCTTCAATTCAGATCGTTTTAAACCTAAAAATTACTACAAAGCCTTTAACGTGATGACAAACGCTGTGCAAAACAACTCAATAAATATATTTCCAACCTTCTTAGGTTTTAAACCTTCAATGTAAATAACATTTTCTTCTCGTACTCTCCAAGTAGCAGCAAATATCAAGAAGTAAAACTTGTGCATTTCTTCTTAAATTAAACCCAAATAACTATCCAAGTTCCCCCCAAAAAACTACAATACGAATTTCCTTTTCTTAAGTACTATAGAGTAACAGCGATTCAACCAGAAAAAGTCACGTTCTGTTTTGCAATTACAGAACGTTCAAGGAGATTCGATTCTTAGGTCTCCGAATTTGTAATTTGAGACGGAGCAACAAGAAATGAGTTTGAAAGAAGCACCACAATTATGCCATTTACGATATTCCGTCAATGGATCAAGATCTTATTGGGGAGAATTAGTTTGCAAATGAGTTTCTAAGCTGATTGCCAATTAGGATGATTAAAGTCTAAAATTAAGGCATAAAGCGATATTCATGTATGTATCTCATTTTAATGCATTTAAATATTCTTATGAATAGTTCTAGTTTAGAAATAATTGCTAAAAGTTTATTGATGATACTTTTTAAGGATGTCTCGAAAACGGCGCATCACCCAATTATTTTTACAAAACTTATTTTAGCTGACAGAGAGAGAACGATAACATGAATTAGGAAAAATATTTGAACGATCTTTTAAATCTCTAAAACACATATAAGTAACAAATGTAGCTCTTTTTATTTAATTCTTCGTTTCAAATATCTTGGGGTCCATTTTATGTAATTTAGGACCGTTTTTAATAAGCTTTTATTAGTTTCACATGTGGTGTTGTTTGCATGTATGTACGTATGTATATCTGAATAAAAGATAAAATTCACGTTCTTTACAAATATAAAGTAATATACACAGTCCAGTCACATTAATGTGACCTCCTGTCAAAAGCCAGAAAAATTACCTTTCGCAGAGCGGACTGCTGCGAGACGTGCAAGAAGATATTCAGTTAGGGCCCTGAAGATTTTCACTGGTAGGTTGAGCCATGTCAACTCCAACGCTGTGGCCAGCTGCGCTAGATTACGCGGGTGAGGATCCATGGAGCGAATAACCAGATCGAGATGATCGCACATATTGTCGATTGGGTCTGAATCAGGGGATTTTTCTGGCCAGCGGAGAAGGGTAAACTCCTTCTAGTGCTCTTCTAACCACGCACGTACACTGGCAACTGTATGGCACCTCGCATTGTGTTGCTGGTAGGTGCCATCCTCTTGAGGAAAAACACTGCACATATAGGGGTGGACATGATCCGTAAAGACACATGCTTACTTGTCTTAATTCATCGTACCTTCCACAATGATGAGTGAGCTCAGAGAATGCCAGGAAAACATTCCGCAGACCCTAGTGCTCCCGTCTCCAGCTTGGACCGTTCCAACAATGGTTGCAGGGTGTTTGGTTTCAGAGGTTTCTCGCCTTATTTGCCAGCGCACATAGGTAGATTTCGCAAATTTATGCGGCCAAAAACATTTTACTGTGTTAGCAGCTTTTAAATGGGGTTTATTATAAAATGAAACACTGTAACATTAGTAAAAAAAAAATAAATATTCTAAAAAAAATTCATATTATATATATCATAAAAACAAAAAATTAATTAAATTAAAAAAAATTTAAAAATAGAACAAATAATAATAATAATAATAATAATAATAATAATAATAATAATAATAATAATAATAATAATAATAATAATAAAAGATAACATGAAATGAAAATTTTATAAAAAGTAAAAATAAAAAAAAAAAAAAAAAAAAAGATGTGTCGGAGTCCTATATTTCATTTTCGATCTCATTTGGATCCCCAGGCAACAACATTGTAATAGTTTCGCTTAAAAAAGATTTATGTGAGGTTTTCCTGATTGGAATCAAACTACTTAACAATGGATCTGATGATAATAATAATATATGAAAAATATCTAAGTTGCACTTTTCTCTTCTCTAAGTTGCACTTTGTTTAAAGCGGAATCTCAAAGGTTCCACCTAACCATGGACTATTTTTTTTTCGAAAACTCTTTATTTTTATGTGCTTTCAACTGTCTTTGTTTCTGTGGTGTAGTAAGTTAAAAAGTTAATTAATATGTAATAATCATCCATTCTATAATCTTCAATAATTTACCTCCTAACATAATTTAAAACCTAATTAAAAACTGAAATTCCCAATTAATTCTGCTGAAAGAAAAAGATAAATATTCTGCTGAAAAGGAAAAGAAAATAGCCTCAAGCATTGCTCCAATTTCTAACGAAAGACAACCTCATCTGGAAAGCAGTGAGCAAATGACATTAAATTTGGAAAATGATTACATTAGGCCGCGTGATCGTTAGTGTTTAAAAATCCACAAAACATATTATAAGACTAGATGAAAAAAAAAAAACAAATTATAAAGTTAAATTCTCGAACAGTAAAAATTGCTCACTTACATTCCGCAATTAAACACGACATAAAAAAAAAACTGTACATTGCATTGGAGTGAAATACTCTGGCTCGGCGTTCAGATAATGCAAGAATACATCATAAAAAAAACAAACTCACCATATGGGGTGTACACTCAGGTTTATTCATTGGTTATTAACAACATTTCTGGCTCTCTACAATCTCCTTCATCCTTGTACCTACAATATCTTTAAGTCGTTGATGCTGTCCATCACACCTCGGATGATTGGGTACCAGAATTGGTGCTCAAAATTTTAATATCCAGAGACACACAAAACTGGCCCCATATCCGTTCACAAAATCGACTGGTCCTCACAATCTCTACAAAAATCTTTAAAAAGAATCCCTGCAATCTGTGGTGCAGCTCCTTATATCTCTTGTTGTGTGTCGTTTGGCTTCACTTTACTTCTTTCCTTCACCTCCCTTGCCAGATCCCCCTATGTCTTCTTTTTAGCTGCTTTTTCTCTCCTTAATTGATTTCATCTAGGCTCATCACAGCTTTTCCTTGCAACCGTGACCTTTTTCTTCCCGTCGTGGGAGGAGTCTGAATTCTTCTGTGGTCGTAAATTGGGGGTGCGTCAGATACTTCCTGTCTTCGTTCTCCTTTGCCAAAAAAAACTGCTGCTTCTCTTTGCGCGGCCGGGCGATTGGGATATTCCATTTAGTTTTCTTCGTAAAATTGGGGGGGGGGAGGCACCGGACTTAGCGAATTTTCGTAGAGTGTTCAGTGAAGTTTCATGAAGTCATGTACCCACCACAGTTTCATTTGCAATTTAACGTATGAAAATTTATGCTTAAGAGTTGTTTTATTGTCTTCTGTATCACCATAGCGCATCAGCAAGTAATTCTCTAAATAATCCAATTTCTCATCAAAAGAGGGTTAGTTTTGTCCCTGCAATAGGTCAAATAAATTTTTTTTCGTCACTACATTCACGCCAGAGTAATTTGATGACCCTAAAACAAAGAAAACTATACTTTAGAAGCGTTAGAAAAAATATTTTTTTTTCTTGTTTTTTTTTACAAAAAATCTTTCATTAAGGATTTTTCTGAGATTTGCTGTTTCTAGCGGCAAATTTTTCTTTTACTATAATACTAAGACCCTGTTTATACCGTAAAAGAGAAAAAAACAGGTGGGACGGACCCTGAAGTATAGTTAAAAATCTTGAGAAATCGAAAATCAATGATAAATTTGTGCAAAAAACCTCTTGTCTTACAAGTGAAAAAAAAAATATGATAATCTGTAATAAAACACCATTATTATATGTAGTTTTAAAGATTCATACCTGAATTATGCGAATCCATCTCTTTTATTAATTTAATTACCTTCACAAAAAAAATATGGACTTAGTAACAAAAGTTGCACAGAGAGCGTCGAGAACTGTAACGTACAATGGGAACTGAGGTCAAGTTTCGACTACCTGTAAATAATTCATGGCACATGGCCCAAGGGTGGGGATAGTTGGGATAGATTACTGGAAGTGTCTTCTAACGGAACCGATCAAAATTTTACGGCTAAATTGACTTTGAAAAAATGACTTTTGGCCGCCTAAATCGTCGAAATCTACCTACACTTAGTCACAAAAGTAAGTATGCAGAGTGTTTGTGATGATGTAATATGAAAAAAAAAACAGACCTACAATATTAGAGTTTTCAACTTAACGATTTATTTCGATTACAACATTGAGCTTAATTACAGAATGAAAAATATTTAAAAAATACAAATATTTAATTAGCAAGATGAGCTTAACTTAAAATAAATTGTAATTTACATCACAAAAGTAAGTATGCAAACAAAAACAAAGACATTAATATTGCAAATTTTACAATTTTTCAAAAAAATTGGTAAATTGTTGGATAGCCTATGGTCTTTATAACAGCTGTCAATATAGATGGCGCTGATTTTACTAAATTTTGAGTGACAGAAGATGGTATTTTCTGCCCTTCCCCCCAAGTTCTTTCTTTTAGATCCATTCTTAGTTTTGATCTCTTGCTTTCGAATTTGGCGATTGAGATAATCCCACAAGTGTTCAATAGGATTAAGTTTAGGTCACTGGGGTGGGGTTTTTAACTGTTTTCGCACGTGATATAGCGGCCATTCCCGAACAATCCGAGCAGTATGTTTGGGATCATTATCTTGTTGGAAAGGGAAGGATGTATGGAGTCCCAATTTAGAAGCACTTTGGCTTAGATTATTCTTTAAAGTAGTAATAGCTATATTGATTCATTATTCAATCAATAATAACTGAATTGCATACTCCTCAATTTCCTAAGAAAACCAGCAAACCACTTGTTAGCAAAATGAATTGCAAAAAGAGAATAGATTTTAAACAAGAAAATGTAAAGCAGGACACAAATTTTTGGAATTCCTTGATTTTTTCGGATGAAAGTAAATTCAACATCTACGGGGTCAGATGGAAACCAAAAAGTTTGGAGGAAAGCAAACGCAGCTCTAGAACCAAAGAACATGAAAGAAACTGTAAAACGAGGTGGTGGTTCGATAATGGTTTGATGCTGTATGGCAGCAACTGAAGTAGGAAACTTAGTTTTAATTGACGGAATAATTAATCAATATAGCTATTTGAATACTTTAAAGAATAATCAAAGCTAAAGTGCTTCTAAATTGGGACTCGATGCATCCTTCACTTTCCAACAAGATAATGATCCCAAACATACTGCTCGGATTGTTCGGTAATGGGTGCTATATAACGTGCGAAAACAGTTAAAAACCCCACCGCAGTGACCTAAACTTAATTCCATTGAACACTTGT
>JAXGGA010006219.1:0-71412 GCA_038373865.1 Uloborus plumipes
AATGTTGAACAAAGGCATTACATATCATTTATAGACCGCCCCTAACAGAAAAAACACACAAAAAGAAACAGACAAAAACAAAATTGATATCATAAAAAACTCAGGTCACACGAAATCCATCCCTGT
The DNA here is from genome assembly GCA_038373865.1 of Uloborus plumipes. Lineage (NCBI taxonomy): Eukaryota > Metazoa > Arthropoda > Arachnida > Araneae > Uloboridae > Uloborus > Uloborus plumipes. The sequence continues at coordinate 127 of JAXGGA010006219.1, forward strand.
GACCTTCCAAAAAAATTCCTTATATCTGTAAATCAGGCACTTTTGTTGTCACGTCACCAGACTTGCCAACCTCACAAAATAGAAAAGAAAGAGCAGAAAAATGACAAATAAGGAGAAACTTTTTCGCCTCGGAACTAGAGGAATGCTGGTGCAAAATTGACAATTGTACACGTTCCGAGACATTAATTACAGAAAAATTGATCCACAAAACATAAAATTTATATTTTAAGTGAAATTTTTTTTAAAGATTATTAAAAAATTGAAAATAAAATGTTTTTAACACTATATTTTTTAAGATTATTCACGACAAATGTTCCCTCCGTCGAACAATTTAGTCCAGTCAAATTAGACATTAAAATTGCAAATTACGATCTAGTTCTAAATTTTTAATATGTTGTTTGGGTCACTTAGAGTAGTGTAAATATAAGTTTGCACCTTTCTAAAACCTGTGCTCGATGTGAAACTCGCGAAAAACTGCGAAATTTTCGAACTTTTTTCAGTTTTTACTTTATAATTCCTAAACTATGCAACTTTTGACGATACATGTGAAAACCCATTTTGAAGAACACTAAATTTGAAACAATTTAAGCTCAAGTGGCGTTCTGTAGAACCAATAGTTAAGGAGATATCGTGCTTCGAAAATAGGAGAGTTTTTGCGAAAAGTGTTTTTGTGTGAAATTTATGTTTCGATCATATTTTGGAATAAATAACGAAATAAATTCCTATTCTACAAGACAAAAAAATGGACATGCAATTACAGTACATTTAATCACCTTTCATGCAAACCCAAACAAAAGTCTGTAGGTTCAGTATTTCATTTACAATCGCGAAAAAACAAATAGTTCAAATTTTTAATCTTTTTGAGAAATGAGCAAAATCGTTTCCTAATCAGAATAGGAGGGCAGTAGATAATAAAAAAATCTGGTATGGACCCCACACTACTTCCTTTTACGTGTAAATTTCTTAGTAGTTGCCTTAAGTGTTAAAAAAAAGTGCTTGGAGTGAGTAAGGTAACAATTCAAATATTTACTCCCCTAATCTACCACGAAACAATGCAAAAAATATTTTACAATGGTTATTTTTCTAAATATTGCTGATTTTAATATCATTTAGTGAATTTTTCGCAAAATATCGCCAATAGCGCCAAATTGAACCCAAATTCAAAAAATAATTTTTTCGCCAAATTTGTCGCCAACTTGACGATATGTCGCCAACTTGGCGTCAAACACTTGGCGACATGTCGCCAAGTGGTGGCGACAATTCATATCACTTGAGTCTGTATTGAAATTAACATTGATTTACCCCAAAAAAGGGGTAAAAGACCCCTTTGGGAACATTCGAATGCAATCACAAGGGGAGGTGCACAACTAGACCCCCCTCAGAGCCTACATACCAAGCTAGAAGTTTCTACGGCATATAGTTTTTGAGTTATGCTAGCCACATACGCGCATACATCCGCACATACACCCGCACATACATCCGCACATCCGCACATACGTACATACAGACGTCACGAGAAAACTCGTCGTAATTTACTCGGGGGTGGTCGAAATTGATTTTTCGGCTGTTTGTATGTTGTTAGGTACATATGCACGTGCTGACAGGTCGAAAAAACTACGCGACATTCATTCAGGGGTGAGCAAAATCAAAATTTAGACCGAAATTTGAGTGAAATTTTTTTCGTGATCACAATACTTCCTTTACTACGTAAAAGGAAGTAAAAATGCATACAATGGTATTAAAAGGGTAGCATTATATTAAACTCTTATTTCAAAAATTAAAAAACAACTTTATAGGTCATTTTTACTCATTTTTTTGCTATTTTTATGATGGTTCTTGTTGGTTGTGGGCTTATCCTGACTTTTTTCAGATTTTCCCGTATTACTCCTCAATTGTGCAACTTTTGATGATACGTGTGAACACCCATTTTGAATAACACTAAATTTGCAATAATTTAAGCTCAAGTGGCGTTCTGTAGGACGAATAGTTTAGGAGATATCGTACTTCAACAATGTCTTTTTTTTTCTTTTTTTTTGTACATTTGAAAAATGAAAAAAAGATGCTTCGATCATAATTTGAATCAAATATCGACGTAAATTCTTATTCTACAAGACAAAATATTGACATTTAATTACAGTACATCTAATCAGCTTTCATTTAAGCCTAAAAAGAAGTCTGTAGGCTCAATATTTCATTTACAATTGTGAAAAAACAAATATTCAAACATTTACTTTTTTTTTTTTTTTTTTTGAGAAATGAGAAAATTTTTTTTAATAAAAATAGGAGAGTTTTTGAACAACAGAAAAATGCTTAGAGTTGTACAAAAAGGGTAACATTGTATTAAAGTATTATTTTCATAATTAAAAAAACCTTACAGGATAATTTAGCTCAATGTTTTTCTTTTCTTTTTTTTTTCTTTTTGGTGATCTTTATTAGCTGTGTGGTCTTATTGCGAAGCTGCAGAAAAGGAAGGTTGTCTTTGTTCTGTCTCAAGATATTCGCTTAAATTCGGAAAGAGTTGTTATAACTTCCTTGCAGTTCCAGTTTTCGAAGATAAAGAAAATACACAAACATCTTGAGATAGAACAAAGATAACCTTCCTTTTCTGCAGCTTCGCAATAAGACCACAGCTAATAAAGACCACCAAAAAGAAAAGAAAAACATTGAGCTAAATTATCCTGTAAGTTTTTTTTTAATTATGAAAATAATATTTTAATACAGTGTTACCCTTTTTGTACAACTCTAAGCATTTTTCTGTTGTTTAAAAGCTCTCCTATTCTTATTAGATTTTTTTTTTCTCATTTCTCAAACAAATTTAAATTTTCGAATATTTGTTTTTTCACAATTGTAAGTTGGAACCTACAGACTTCTTTTTAGGCTTAAATGAAATCTGATTAGATGTACTGTAATTAAATGTCTATATTTTGTTTTGTAGAATAAGAATTTCTGTCGATATTTGGTTCAAACTATGATCGAAGCATCTTTTCTTAATTTTTCTCAAAAAATGACAAATTGCGGAAGTACGATATCTCCTAAACTATTCATCCTACAGAACGCCACTTGAGCTTAAATTGTTTCAAATTTAGTGTTCTTCAAAATGGGTTTTCACATGTATCGTCAAAAGTTGCATAGTTTAGGAATTATAAAGTAAAAACTGAAAAAAGTCCGAAATTTTCGCAAGTTTCGCAGCGAGCACAGGTTTTAGAAAAGTGCAAACTTAGATTTACACTACCCTAAGTGATCCAAACAACATATTAAAAATTTAGAAGTACATCGCAATTTGCGATTTTAGCTCTCTCTTCTTTTTTTTTTTTTTTTTTGTACAATTTGATTGAACTAATTAACTTTTAAGAAAAACTTGGATTCCAGCCAAATTAAAGACATTTGCAATTGTAACGAGCATTTATACAATGTTTCAAGAAAGATTTTTTTTTTTAATTAATACAGCAGCCAGAAAAAAGTAAAAAAAAAACACATGACAAAAGAGTTAATGTTTGTTTTAAGTTGCTAGAGTAGTAGCTATTTTCAAAAATATAGTGTCCAAATTTTTGGTGAAGCAAGCATCTTATTCCTTTGCTTAAATAGTTATTCGATTTTCTGAATTTTCATGGCTAAGATAATTCAGAAACTAAAAAGGCTTTTGTGCTGTCCTCGCTTAACAGTTACTAAGTTCGGTAACTGTTTAATTCATCAAAAAGTAGGAGAAATATCTTTTATGGCAGGAGACAACACAAAAGCAGTAGAGTTGGCAAGTCTGAGTCACTAATTCACAGATCGACGTCGATTTTTGAAAGTAAGAGCTTGTACAATGACGGAATAATCCGAAAAACTGAGAAAAACAAAAGAAATAAAACTTGTAACGAAACAGCTTAACTATGAAAAATAATTCTTACAGCAGCTCTGTTTTTAAAATCGAACACATTAACCCATTGACAGAAAAATATTTTACAGCGCTTACTTTACCTAAAGCATTGAATAGGGCTTTAACTTTACCAACAGAAGATTTTATTTCCGAGTAGACAGTGAGCACAAAAAGAGTATCAGTATGATAGGATTATAGTAGCAATTCATTTCGTTTAGTAAAGACATTAAAAAAGTCGTTTTAACAACCTAACTACACGAAGTATGGTTTACAATGGTCAATGGAAGCGAAAAAGCTATTGTTATTCAGACTGAACCACAAAGCTGTCTTAGACAAGCAGATACTGTTTTAAGAATGATTACCCAAAACATGATATGACGTAAGATCCTAAATACAAATACAGTGAACTCTCACTTATACGCCGCCTCATTTATGCTCCTTTTTCACTTATAGGTTATAGGACGATTTTAAATGGTCCCAGAACATTCCGTAGAAAAATAATGATAGTATCATTCGTTTATGCGTCGCTCCAAAGAAAAATATTTCACTTATGCGCCGAATTTTCACTAAAATGTAAAAAAATTAATCTATTTTCCTTAAAAAATAAGCATTTTTCTTCACTTTTCTGTTTAATCTTCCGCCTTATTGCTCACAGAAGGCATTTTTTCCGCATGAACTAGAGTTCAGAGAGGTACAATTATCTATTATGCATCGTTTTAAAGGGAACAGTTTGCAATTAGGAATGCAGCAATTTTTGTTTTATCTTTATCATTGTAGTTACATTACAGTAATTGCTAAACCGTAGTATAATATGTCCCTTTCCTATTGAAACATTTTTATTCATTCTCTCATTAGAACCTATGTTGTGTTTATTCCTTTAAATACGCTTGTTCACTTATACGTTCCTCTCACTTATGCGCCTTTTTCTGTTGGTACCTTGGGCCGGCACATAAGTGAGAATTTACTGTATAATCATGAACATTATTAATATGGGGATTATGAAAAATTGAGCAATGAAATCACTATGTTAATAATGATGCCTTTCATTTTGCCTAAATAGCAGACCTTTGAAATTTAGTTCAATTTGTTTTTGCAGATTTTACTAAATTAATTTAAAACATTAACCGAGATGTTTTTTCAAAGCATGAAAATAGTAATTGACATTTAAAAAAATATATTTTTAGAGGTGTGAAATATACAGGGGGAGAAGAGTGAAAACCATAACAGTGATCAATTAGGTAGAAAACTAATTTTCTAAGAATGAAATAAGAAAGATGGTAGGAAAAGAAGAGCACCTTTTTTATTTCAAGTGTTTATATCGTTTGACACTTTGTATTTGGAAAAAAAACCATGATATAATATAATGAATAAATAACAACACAAATAAATATTCACATAAAAATATATATTGAAAAAATCCAATTACATTTTTTGTTCCATAATTCTTAAAAAATGGATGAAAACAAAATATGCATGTCGCACCCAATTAGACAAGATAGTTTTATACTGAACACAGTAAGTTGCATCTAAATGAAAATGGATTTTCTATTTTGCTAAGGGAGCAATTGGTACAACGGTTATTGGCTCAACATTGCCCTAGGGCTAATAATATCTAGATTGTGTATCGAGCCCCCCCCCCCATCTGTATTTAAATAGCAGTAAAGCATCGTTTATATGTCTCTATAAAAAAGTCTTTTACATGTATACGTCTTTTCAAGTCCCGATTTGTTCCTATCCATTTTTATGCAAAAAAAAAAAAAAAAAAAAGCATCATTAATACGTCACAAACATCGGTTATACGTGGTTATAATTTCTTTGTAGCAAATATATTGCAATCAAAATGGCATCAAGTGGTTTTTCAAAAGCGCATACCTGTCCCTAATAACCATGTTTTCCTGCTTAGAAACTAAAATTAGGAAATGTCCAGACAGGGTAGTATTGAGATGCATTTCGTCACAGAATATTTCCAGTACTTAATGACACTACACGACCGAAACACGTGAAGGTTATGAATTCAAGGTCAGCACGCAAATGATAGGTGTTTGACAGAGCATTTGTCCAACACAATGCGCAACAATTAACCATAAGTTTCATAACAGGTTTTACAACTTCTCATCATAATAAAACGAAAGGAAGTCTTCTTGCATCTCATTATTAATTTTACATCGATATACGATATTTTAGGGATGTAAAAAAATCGCACAAATGCACATACTATCTAAAAAAATGGTGCATGATTTTTTTCTCATTAGCAAAGAATCAGATAATACAGGTACAAGTTCCTTCAATATCGTTATAAAAAAACAAAATCTCACCAAGCAATTTCACTAAGTTGCAAAAAACTTCTGCACATAAGCTTATAACACAAATCGCATGTTGACACAATGTTTTTATCGATTATGAAGTTTATTGTTTCACGTTTTCCTCTTGACATTTTTATCTCCTCTACTTTTGAATTATTTGTTAACATCTTTTTTTTTTGCTAAACACAAAGTAACAAATGTTAAACACTCTTCGACAATATTAGAAATTTTACGAGGCTCAGTTTACGCTGTATCATCGTCAACCATCATCTAAGAAAACGAAATGTTATTGTTTTGAGCAGAGTCGAATTACTATTGAGGGCTCTAATCCATAAAAAATCGGTAGCCTTCTTTTTCGAATTGACGTCATAACTCCATCCTCCAACCGCCTTGCGGAATTTCCAGTCGGAGACAGTTTGAGAGAGGAGTTGTGACGTCAATCCGAAGCTGGAAGATTTCGTGCGTATGCCAGAATAAAAGTCAAAGGCAGGCTCAGATCCTGGTCATGAAGCTTCTTACGAACTGGAATACTATCTGTCATACAATTTCAGGTGACAGTCGGCGGAGGAATTTTTTTTTTCTTTTTAATTGTTTGAAATCACCATTGTTTATATTCACCATTCTTGACGGCTGAAGGAAAGAAATTGTCCCGAATTACTTTAAAAAAATAAATAACTAAAACTGATTTTAAAAATATATAAAAAAGCATTTTAGAAGAAAATCTTCCACGGTGTTTACATGATTGGACGTATTTATTTCTATATTAGTTATTAAAAATGATAAATTATTTGATGAGCTAACACGGTTACAAGGAAACCACAAGTTGTCCAGATAAGATTCTTAAACTGACAACTAGGATGTAAAACGAGCCAACTTGATTATCTCCATACATTCAAAAAAATTTAACGACTTTAACCGATTTGATATAGTTCAAAGGGCAAAATACGAGATTGTACTCAATTAGCAAGAAAGAGGGTGTGGGACTTGGTCAAATGACCAATCTTTTTAATCGACTTCGTATAAATATGTATTTATCCATTTACATGCAAGATAATAAACTGCATAATTTTTTTCTTACCTCTCGTGCAGTATGGCTGTGATATCTTTGGTAAAATCTTGCCCTTCCTTTATGGCTTTCCGAAGCTCTTCAAATCCATTAGGACCCTGCAAAAGTAGGAAATCCGCTATGAGAAAAAGGAATGAACTTTGATCTTTCACATCGAATAGAATAACGGGCTAGCAATTTGCATTTTTTGTAGTGAATTACTGCGACACATTTTGGTTTTAAATACAGAACAGACAAATTGAATTTTCTGTCACGTTTGCTTGACAAAAGGAACAGATGGCAACTTAAAAGAACTAGGATGTAAGGCGTTTCTTCTCACTAAATTTAGAAAATAAAATGAAATAAAAACAGAATACGGATAGTCAAGACAGAATATAGTTAGTCAATTTGAATTTTAATTATGGGAAATTTTTAGTGACCTTTCAACCAAATTCAATTGCTAAAAAATATTTTATGAATTTAATAATACGTTGTTGTTGTCAACTTGTGCCAGCTGGGCTGGCAAATTTTGGGGCGCAATGCTTCACTTTTCTAACTGTGCCACAATTTGGTGTGAAATCCGACTTCCACAGTACACACATGCCATAGGTACCCGTTTGTAGGGTAGGCAACCTTTCAGAGCACAACAACACATTCACACAAAGAAAGGACAAGGACAGGAGAGAGAAAGCACATCCATGACTGAGCCGGGATTCGAACCTGTAACCTCCCTATCAGAGTCAGACTTCTCTGACCACTGGACAGGATGACCGGCGCTTGATAATACGTAACTGCATAAAAAATCAAAAGATCGAAAATCTTTTTCTGAGCCAACATGTTTAGAAAGAATAAAAGAAAGACCTTTCAAACTATTCATTTAATATATCGTTTTTAGCCTACTTTCCCGTTAAAAATAAAAGAAAGACGAAAAAAGTATTAAAAGTAGCTTAATGCATCGAAAAAATATCGCCAAGTCCAAAAAATATCGCCAAGTTAAAAAAAATATCGCCAAGTCCAAAAAATATCGCCAAGTTAAAAAAATAAAGAGGTAAAAAGAATATCGAAAAATTAAAAATTTGAAAGTAGGGTATTGAGATGGGGAATTTGTGTGTCTGTCGGTCGGTCTGTCTGTCTGTCCCCCCCCCCTAATAACTTTTGAATGAACATTCCGATTTGGACAAACTTTTTTTTGTTGGAAAGATCTCGGCGAGTACAGCTCATTCCCATATTTGATTTTTTGATTTAAACAATTTTTGGTTCAACTTTGAGCCGTTCAAATAACCGGTCCCGCGATACTAACTTTTTAATGAACAGTCCGATTTGAACAAACTTTTTTTTGTTGAAAAGAACTTTTCAAGGATACTTCATTCCCGTATTTACATTTCCGATTTGAACAATTTTTCATTCAACCGCTCAAGCAAGCTGTCACCCCTAATAACTTTTGAGTAAACAGTCCGAAAAAAAATGACTGACTGTGCAGACGATTTTTTGTTTATTTATTCATTTGTTTTATTGAATTTATTATTATTATTATTATTATTTTTGGCAGACGATTTTTTTTGTAACAAAAATGTTTCATTCACTAGGGCATTTTATTCTTTATTTATATTTAACAACTGGCAACGGATTAAAAGTGAAATTCGAGACATTTTATCAACGGACGAGTTTTTTTTTCTTTTTTTTTCTTTCTTTGATAAAATGTGTTTTGATGTACTTTGTACTTTTAATTTTTTTTTTTGAAAACAATTGAGGAATTTTTCTACGGAAGAACTGTAACAGTTACATTCTTTAAAAGGTGCGACAAAACTTTATTTATTCATTTATTTACTTTTTATGTGTCTATTTCATCTGATGAGAGAGGTATATTTTGCTTTTAGAAATCAGCTTCAAGTGCTAAAAAGGTATGTTTGACATAATTTTTAGTCTTAGATAATCAAGAGAATAATGATCAGATGCTAGAATGCCGATGTCGATGTACGGGAAAGTAGGCTCGTTTAGTTCTTGACAGAACTTCTTGTTTAATTAATATTCTAATTAATTATTATTTATTTAATTATTTATTCACTTTAATTCTTATATGAGGCACGAAGAAACAAAGGGGTGTAACAACAAAAATGAAACATTTAGAGATAATTTATCACAAATACAAGCAGAGGCTCATTTTTTTGACACAAAGGCGGAAACAAGGGAGGGGCGGTGGGGGCGATCACCCTTCCCTTGAGGAGATTGAACCAGCAATGTTTCGAAAATAAAGTCCTAAAAACACAAGTGTATAGTCCATCTAAGATGACGTTAGGGGAACCTATGGTAGTTAGAGATTTTCCTCCCTCCTTGAAAAGTTTCTGAATCCACCCTTGGCAAGTGCTGCTATTCAGCCTGATTTAGAAATCACTTTCGGTGGACTTTTCCAGCGTTTTACTCAAAAGTTTAAAAAGACCACCTACAAGCCTCTGTTCCCCCATACTGCTTTGAAAAAAAAAAAAAAAAAAAAAAAAAAAAAAAAAAAAAAAAAAACCTCAATTATTTAAAATTTTTCTTCGAGAATTTTGGAGAAACGGAAGTTTTGATAAAAATGTTATTAAATAATCTGCTAGTTCTGTACTTTGTTTAGTTAGAACAGTGGTTCTCAACTTTTTTGCAGCTACCACCCATTCGGAATTGAAAATGTTTCCAACGCCCCCTTTGCGGAAGGGCGTGAAACTGGAAGACAGGGGAGGAGGAAAAACAATTTTCTTGACCGGTTTAACTATGTAATTTTGCCCAAATATATAGTTGAAAAATGACTATAGAGTTAAAAAAAAACTTATGCTTAAAAGGTTTTTTTATTCTTGATTCAATTTTTTTAAAGCAAGCATTTTTTTCCCATAAAAAGTCGTATCTGAGAAACAATCAAGTGCCTAAATTGCGTCCATAAAATGAGTGACCCATTTTGAACGTCAAGTAGAACAAAATTGTTTGAAATAAAAAAGCGCCGTTTCAGAATTTTTATTTGAAATCCAATATGTTTTGAAAAATACACTGTGCTCATATAGTTCCCTAAACAGTCCAATCCCAAACCGTGTTGTTCGTATTTACTTGCAATTGCGTAATGTGAAAGATCCATTTATTACGTACGAATAAAAAAATTATTGCGGATGGGCAATAACAAACCCGGACGTTCGATTTTGCCCAGGTAGAACAAAGACTTGAAATTATCGCCCGTGCATATCATGCTTAAAAATTATAAATCAAGTTTTAATTGCAAAAAAAAAAAAAAGCTGAAATAAGTTTCAATTGAAAATTGTAATATATGTTTAATTCAGAGAAATTCTTTTTGAGTAATTTATTGCTTTGAAGGATAAGATACCAGAAGATACAAAACCTTAAAAACGCAATTGTAGTACGCCTTTAGAGTCACCAGAGTAAAGATGGAGATGGGGTATCGGGGATATCCCCCGAAATTTATTTTGAAAACAGTCTTAAAAAAGCAGTACGCAGTTTCTTCAATCTTTGGTTTCGTGGTATTAAGAATTAGATTCCACAACTGGTGAAACATTTAAAACTGACGTAATTTTAGGTAATTTTTGGCAACATTAAAACGGGAGAAGGAAGTCACTCTTTTTTTTTTCCTTTTCAAAATTGAAATTATCTTGAGAATAACTTAAGTCATATTAGGAGAGAAGAGCTCTTTTCAGGGTTCTCTGAAATCAAAGTCTTAAAAACGCGAATGTAAAAACTATTTTTGTTGCGGTTGAGGGAATAGTAAAGGATCGGGAGTTTCCCTCCTGAAATTTTTTCATTATTCTCTGAAAATGTCATTTGTTAGCTACTGGTGAGACTAGTCCTTATCTGGTCTAGTTCCACGAGACCAGATCCATGAGGATCAGCCCTAGCCTCTTCCCAGGAAAATCCAAGAATTTATAAAGTGTGATGAGACTTTGCAGAGTGTGATGAGAAGAAAAACGGGCGACGTCTTATTTGGGGCAATGTGGAAATCTTTTTTCGCCATCCTCAAAACTAAGTATCTATCTAAGTTAGCCCGTGCAGAATTTCGAAAAAAGCTGTCTGATTTACTCTGGATTCCTTGAATATTTTGAGGGCTCCAGAGCAGGGTTGGCAAGTTTTTGACAGTCGGAGGTTTTATCCGGTTTTAACCGTGGTTTTTACCGTCATGTTAAAAACCCCTTTTTGACATGGTTTTTGACATAATTGTCAAAAACCTAAATTTCTGTCCAAAACATGTTTAAATTTGATATTGATAATCAAAATACATTTTCAAATGAATTTTACAATTTCTGATTTCAGACACTGAAGTAAACTTTTTGAGTTTTAGGTTATTAAAATAAAGTGTAATAAGCAATCTTGAAGGGCTCGGGAGTAAATAATGGCAACTAGCATTTAAAAAAAATCCAACATATGGCTTTTGAAAATCGTTTTATTGCTTCGAGAAATTACTGTAACAGGTTTTTTTTATTTTAAAAATGAAGTGGGTACATTAATTAAGTGCTGTGTGTCTTGGGTATACTTAATAAATTTTTATAAGTGATTTTTTTTAATTTTTAATTTGAAATAGTCCGATTTTTAGAATTTGTCAGATACCATTATTTACTCTCGAGCCCCCCCCCCCCCCCCCCCAGATTTGTACACTGAGTACTAATTAATTTAGTTTTGCTTTTACTCAAAAGAAAAAAAAATCACTTTAAATTCTGATGCAAAGATTTTTAGATTGATAAAATAGCTAATTAATAGTTATTAAAACATTTAAACAAAACTACTTTAAAAACTGGATTTAACTTTTTTCATGACATAACAAGTTAATTTAAAAGAATGAGAATTAATTTTCATTAAATTTATTATTTTTTATTAAAATTGACCGATAAGATGACTAATTAATAGTTTTTAAACATTTAAACAAAACTTCTTTAAAAACTGGATTTAAGTTTTAACACTTGTAACTTTTTTCACGGCATAACAAGTTAATTTAAAAGAATGTGAATTAATTTTCGTTAAATTTATTAATTTAATTTTTATTAAACTTGATTGATAAGATAACTAATTGATAGTTATTAAAACAATTAAACAAAACTACTCTAAAATTTGGATTTAAGTTTTAATATTTGTAACTTTTTTTCACTCCATAACAAGTTAATTTAATAGAATGTGAATTAATTTTCATTAAATTTATCAATTTAATTTTTATGAAACTTGATTCATAAGATAACTAATTGATAGTTATATAAATATTTAAACAAAACTACTTTAAAAGCTGGATTTAAGTTTTAATATTTAACTTTTTTCACGGCAAAACAAGTTAGTTTAAAAGAATGATAAATAATTTTCATTAAGTTTATTGATTTATTTAATGTTTATTAAACTTGATTGATAAGATGTATAAATTTTTATTTAATATTTTTCAGGATGAGAAACCTTATATGTTTGTAAAAAATCTCAATAACCACTGTACTTGTGTTTTAGACAGGTTTTTTGACGTTTTCGACAGGTTTTCGACGAGTTTTCGACAGGTTTTCGACATGTCATGTCAAAAACTGGTTTTTGACGTCAAAAACCCAACCCTGCTCCAGAGTGTCTCCGGAAGTACCAAGGATGGACAGGAAGTTATTACAGAGATGCTCTAACAACACAGAACGTCGATCAAGTCAGGGCTTCTGAAAAATTTAGAAACTGACCTTCTAAAAACGCAATTTTATGCTTGGTTTGGTCATGAATGGAGAAAGAGAAGGCAGGTAGCTCTAGATATTTTTTTTTTAATCATAAGGCTGTCTTTGAGAATGGAGTTTTTGATAGATCTTCGATGGAAATGTCCAGAAACAAAATTTTAAGCTATGAGTGGTTATGTTAGGGAAAATAATGTTTGGTTCTGGATTCGGAAGTTTTTTGAAAGAGAAGTTTTAAAACGCAATTTCAAGCTTTTTTAGGAGAGGGGGGACATCTAAGATAGGTGAACAGGGGAGGGGGTTCAGGACCCTTCCTCTAACAATTTTACAAATGGACGTTATAAAGACAATTTTATGCTATTTTAGATGGTTATGCTATTAAAGAGAGGACCCACATCCAAAAATGTTTTTGAAATTGAACTGCTATTGACAAATTTTAGGCTATCTTTGATAAAGTAAGGAGAAAGATCAGGGTTCGGTCGGAAATAACCCTAGAAAATAAATTTCAAAGCTATCCTTGGCGATGTAAGAGAAGAAGGCTTCCTTCCATCTCCGCCCAAAACATACTCTTGCAAACACATTTCAAAATATACTCACCGCCCCCTAACCGCCCAAAATTTGTCCACCGCCCCCCTGCCGTCCAAAACAAGTTCACCGCCCCTCAACCTATTCCCACCGCCCATTGGGGGGCGGTATCGCCCCCCCCCCCTTTGAGAACCACTGAGTTAGAAGTACTTATGTCTTCCTTCGAATAAAAATTTGCAACAAAAGTGTAACATGCTGTTTGGGACAAATTTATAATTATCTAGTTGTAGTACTTAGGCCAAGCCATGTACTCCGACTTTTACGTTAGAAAAGGTTAATAAAGGGTCTTTCAAAGCTACTGGGTCACTTAAAACAAGTAGCTGGAATTGCAAACAAGTGAATGGGATAAAAGCAGCGAAAGTGGCATTTCCCTCAATCGTCATTCAGATACATATCATATTCTTAGACAGTCAGTCAAGAAAAAAGGCACCCGTCTATCGTTTTGTAAACCATAACTCTATGTTTTAGTAACAAAGAGATTCAATATGCTTTTCAACTTAAATTTCACTGAAATGACAGCTGTCCCTCCATTAACCCCATTTTCTCTTTCAGCACAGCGAGGACTTCCTGCTCCCGTACTGACACTTACAAAAAAAAAAAGTCCAAACTTCTGCAATGACTGTAATGATGTGTTTATTTACAAGTTATTAGTCTGACACAAATTACAGTAAGTGTGTTAAGATAGAGTTTAATTTACGTTAATGAATGTAACACATGACTTTATTTGCTAACGCAAATAAATGCTTTATTTTGTGTTAAGATTTGTCCCAGACCTAAAAAAAAAGGTGAAAGAATTTTGTAAGAAACGGGAAAAACTGGCCTAAAAAGAAGTATATATCTTCCAACTAACACGAAAACAAATCAAAGTAAAACCAATATATTTACGGGAGAAAACCATTATTCTTAAGAGCAAGAATCTGAGAAACTGTCACGCCTAGCATTATGAGGTGATTCATGACCTCTCAGATTTTCTCCCAAAAATTACCAAATGTTTATTATCTTATTGAAAGACCAAATCCAGAATGTTTTGCTCTAAAGTTGAGTTATTTAGTTTTTATGGACCCCTAAAGATGAAGGTGCGGCATCAAAAATTAAGCGGATTTTCAAGACATGGAAGTTGCCGTGAGCCAAAACTCTTACCAGGAGCTGTTTAACTCCAATTTTCTTTTTGTATATGGAATATAGAAGGTTGAAACTTTACAAAATGAATGTTAAATTTGTGGTAAGTTGTTGCCGTAAGGTCAGTGAAGGCCCTCAAAACAAGGCATTTTTGACGTTTTTTAGCGTTTTTGAGGTCCAAAAACAGCTTGTACATTTCAGTTGGCACGGCAAAAGTAGTGTCGTTTGAAAGACCAATGTAAGCACTTTAAAATAATGTATAAATAACCGAGGAAAGTTCAACGTGCTTTTAGTTGCGTAAGGCCGAAATATGAAAAATGTCATATTTTACCGATATTCAAACGGTCATAACTTCCTCTGCTAACAACATATTGGAATATTTTTTTTGCCAATGTCATACTCTATTCTTTGTCTTAACAGAACAGTTGAGTCCTTTGAGGCGAAATGTGAAAAAATTTTTTACAAAAAATGTACAGGAAAAAATTAATTTTTTGTTAAAAAATTTTCCACATTTCGCCTCAAAGGACTCAACTGTTCTGTTAAGACAAAGAATAGAGTATGACATTGGCAAAAAAAATATTCCAATATGTTGTTAGCAGAGGAAGTTATGACCGTTTGAATATCGGTAAAATATGACATTTTTCATATTTCGGCCTTACGCAACTAAAAGCACGTTGAACTTTCCTCGGTTATTTATACATTATTTTAAAGTGCTTACACTGGTATTTCAAACGACACTACTTTTGCTGTGCTAACTGAAATGTACAAACTGTTTTTGGACCTCAAAAACACTAAAAAACGTCAAAAATGCCTTGTTTTGAGGGCCTTCACTGACCTTACGGCAACAATTTACCACAAATTTAACATTCATTTTGTAAAGTTTCAACCTTCTATATTCCATATACAAAAAGAAAATTGGAGTTAAACAGTTCCTGGTAAGAGTTTTGGCTCACGGCAACTTCCATGTCTTGAAAATCCGCTTAATTTTTGACGCCGCACCTTCATCTTTAGGGATCCATAAAAACTAAACAACTCAACTTTAGAGCAAAACATTCTGGATTTGGTCTTTCATTAAGATAATAAACATTTGGTAATTTTTGGGAGAAAATCTGAGAGGTCATGAATCACAGGCGTGACACTCTCTCAGATTCTTGCTCTTAAAAGTGATGTTTGTTTTCACAAATTTCGTTCTCGGTTATATGGTGATTTTATTGGTTATAGCCATATGGTTATGATAATGACTCTCAACTCATCATGAGGCCAGCCACCGCTATTATCCGACTAAGTTATAATATGTCAACAAGAGGCTCTTGAAAATAAATGTAGAGTTCATGGTAACTTTCAATGCTAACTACTTTATTTAAAGAAAAAAAAATGAAAATAAGTTGCATGTATATAAAAAAAATAATTTTGACGTCTCGAATTTAAATTACTTTTTCCCAATGACGAATTGCAATACGTATGAGTGAATCTCTCTTTCTTGTCACTGGGCAGGTAAAATTTGTGCGCAGATCTTTTTAATTTGCTTTTGATTGAGTCTTATCTTGGGAGAGAGCTTGTAATGCGTTTTGGGGCTGAGAGAGAAATGATCCTAAAATGTGTATCTGCTCGGTTAAGGCGCAAAGTGAGGACCAAAAAGATAGAAAAGCCAGATCGTAACCCGCTACTTTTTCAATATCCTCTGTGCATATGATTGTTGATCCAAGTGTCAACACTATAGGAAAGAGCGGAGAGAAGTGCTTGCCGGGCATGTATATTTCATGCCGGCTTTCAATATACGCGGGAAAGAAACGTTCGCTAGGGGCATGCGCCCGGGATTTGGTGGATAGTAAAGGAAAAATGAACACACAGGAATTGCCTCCAGCAGCTCTACATTATTTGTGCCGTGTGGCACTTTTAATATCCATATCCCCTCTGCAAATTGCTTTCAAATCATGTAGAGTAAGGCCGCCTTCACCCCTCATATAATGCATGGTGGTACAGCGGGACTGATGCAGACTCCGCCTCGCTGTGCCATCATGTGCTGCAGGAGCCGGTGAGCAGGTCCAGCTTGGTGGAGCACCGAGACGCGAAACGTTGTCAGACTCCCAATCTAGAAGGACTACACGACGTTTGAGTTCCAAAAAGAAAACACATAGCAATTTGTCATTGTTCAAAAACAAGTTATTCTATCACCTAAAAAATGTATGTCTCAAACACCTCACTACAGACGTACGTACTTGTTCACATGCTTTTACATGACTAGAGGGAAGGTATGTCTCAAGAAGAGGTTTTTGACCGCAAATGTAGAGTTAATGATAACTTCACTGTTAAAACTGACTTGCTTGAAAATGAGACAAAATAGTGACTTGTTTTTTCCGAGTCAATTGGTCTTGAATTTGAGTCTCCGAAAATTTGAGTTTTGAGACAGACCTGTTACTTAAATATTTCACAAATACGGAAAAGGGAAATATTACTTTATTTACATTGAAACAATTTAAATTCGTAGAAAAAGACAAAGTTTATCATCATGAAACGATTTTCTATGTCTACAAATCCGCTTATTTCCAATAAAATAAAGGACTATTTGTTTCTTACGCGTGACTAACCACACCCCACGATTCAGCTCCGACGAAAACAGATATCACTACGCGAGCAGGAAGGAAAGGGAATTTCCCCAGCGCCGATGGACGGGTAAGTTTTTAATTTTCAGTGTTATGATTATGAACAGTTACCCTGCTTTTATTTTTATTTGCTACCTTTTTTGAATTAACCAGTTGTCTTAGCAATAAGTATAGCACAATTTTAACTTTATCGATTTCACTAACGGACGAAGCCCGCGAAAACTAAGCCTGTCCTGTATCTATATGTGTAAATGGTAAGCTGTTTTTAGCATTATTTACATTGAGTTTACACCCTTTGCGTCCCCCTCCCCTCCCGAAATAATTCTCTTATATAACGTGTGTTGTTTACAGAGTTGGCATTGTTTTTTACCATCTGTGTGGTTTTTACCATGGTATTTACCGTCCTTAGAAGAACCCGATTTCTCCATGGTTTTTACCATCTTGGACAAAAATATAAAACATTCAAGGGGTTTCCTTTCAATAAAAATGTTTTTGATTTTAAAAGTGTAAGTTAAGGTAAAATGATCAAGGCTGTATAAAGATGAACAATCTCTCCCTCCCCTCTTTTAAATTTTAATCAAATTTTAACGACTAATCATTCGTTCAAAGCTAGAACTTAAGTTACGAACAATACTATAATATCCACAACCTCCTACTATGAGCTATGTACACGGGGGGGGGGGGGATCCAAATGAAAAGGAAAGCATTTTTTTATTTTGATGGTGATAATGTGTTTTTATTGTTGACTTTGCTGGTTTTTTGTGAGCCAACAAAATAAAAAAATGCTTCTAAAAATATTTGCCGTTGTTGTTTTCTTTTGCAATATGTGCTAAGGAATAAATGAAAGTCTAAACTCATAAATAATATGTTATTGTAAAAATTCTCATGCTTAAAACATAATTATTGTTTCGGTAATTTTATTCAAATAATTAATTTTCAACGGATATGTTTGCTAAGTTCATTCATGCGTAAAATAAATGCAGTTAATTTTTTCTTAAGAAAATTTTTAAAGAAAGGAAAACACATAAATTTAACAATATAAATATTTGTGTCCTCTTAACATTCATTCTGTGGAAAAATGCAATTTTTTCGTGTGCATGATTAGTGCAATAGCTGATTTAGTTTAGTATAATTCACATGTAACACAAATAAATTATTTTGATTAACATTCATTTATATTACCTACTGACGAACTTTAAAAATTTAGTGAGATTATTAATTTATCCGAAACGAAAACCTTCCCTCTTATTTATTTATTTATTCTACACATCTTTAACTCGTGAGATAGTTGTCATTTCATTACTTGTCACATGGTGTTTTTGGTAATATGGAATAATACAGGGTGTCCACTCCAATCGTGGACCAATAACTAATTTCTAAACCGTTAGAGATAAGAATATAGTTTATTTAGGAAAAAATCTCCAAATTACGAAAGGAATTTTGGGTCTATTCAATGTTTTTCAAAAAATCAAATTTTGAAAGAGTTACGAAATTTAAATTTTTACACAGCCCCCCAGTCTTATCAATCATATTTAGTAAAACATTCTTGTCACTGTAACGCTTAAAACTAAAAAAAAATCACTCTTCTACCATAAAAATTGACCGAGTTATGACGTTTTGAAAAATCAAGATTTTGAAGGATTTCGCATACGGTCCCTTAAGTGATCGCTCGATGACGTCATGAAATAATGCAAAATCTTGATTTTTCAAAACGTCATAACTCGGTCAATTTTTGTGGTAGAAGAGTGATTTTTTTTTAGTTTTAAACGTTACAGTGTCAAGAATGTTTTACTAAATATGATTGATAGGACTGGGGGGCTGTATAAAAATTAAAATTTCGTAACTCTTTCAAAATTTGATTTTTTGAAAAACATTGAATAGACCCAAAATTCCTTTTGTAATTTGGAGATTTTTTCCCAAATAAACTATATGCTTATCTCTAACGGTTTAGAAATTAGCTATTGGTCCACGATTGGAGTGGACACCCTGTATATTAAGACAAAATAATACATAGGATATAATAGTAAAATATAAGATCTATGCAGAGGCTTATTTAGAAAGGGACAAACAGTATTTCCTAGGTTTTTTCCCCGGTAAAAACCTGGTTTTTCTCATGTCCTGGTAAAACCAGTTTTTCCAGGGAAAAACCCAACCCTGTGTGTGAGGATTTTGAATTGAATTCCTGAAAACGTAGAAATATATCAACAACAGCAAAACAATCTATTAAGTGTTTGACTTTTTCCAATTGCTTACTTTGTAATTTCCATCTCTATGTTTCGAAACCTCCCTTTCGAATTTTTCTTGTGTTCCATGATTCGAGATAGACAGATTCGACTGTATAAATTTATGGTATGCAATTATAATCCACTCCTAAAATGACTGTAGCAACTCAATATGTAACAGGAATAAAGGTAAAATTTGTCTACTGACAACTTAGTTAAATTTTACTATCTTAAACTATATTAATATAACATAAAGAGGAGATCTCAAACACCGGTGGCACTGTACTTTTAATGTAAACAATCATGTTTGAAATAAGTTAGTTATCCTATTTATGAAGAACTTTCCATATGTGATCAGTTTGTGTATTAAATAATTTCAGATGTTGAATAGAGATGCACCGAGTACTCGGTAAATATTCCTATTCGGTACTAAATTTGAATCTGGTACTCGGCCGATACCGAGTAAATGTAAATAATTGAATATTATTCAAGATATTTTTTTCAGTAATTAAAAAGATGCAAAAATATGTATAATGCAATTATTTACAATTGCTATATTAATAAAATATGACTTGAATTTTATGTAAAAGTTTTAAAAACAGGTTTAAAACCAAATTAGTGTAAAAGCTAACTAAGGGTGTGCGTCAAACTTGACACTTTCACAAATCAATTTACACTTCTAACCTATTACACACCAAACCAACCAACTACCACCAACAAAACAAATCTACACACACCATTCCACAACAAAATCCATCAACCCACACCAATATACACCCCCACCCCAACAAACCCAATCCCAAACATTAACCATACAACCAAACTTAAACACAACCAATACATAAAACCCACACCACACTACAACAACACCATACACCACTAACCCAAATACAATCCTACCCCCCCAACCACACCACCAAAACACCCCCCCCCCTCCTATACAACCTCACCCACACCCCCCACTAACCCCCACCACCACACACCCCAAACCAACAACCAACACCACCCATATTAATCACCCCTCATACCCCCATCTACCAAACACCCCATCTCCCCTAAACCCACCACACCCCACACTCCCTAAATAACCATTACCCCCCCAACTCAAACCACTCCAAAACAACCCAATCCTATCCCACATCCATACACATACCCCCACCAACTACTATCCAAAACCACCTTCCCATACCCACACTCTCCCACCACACACCCCAACAATTACACCCCACCAACCACAACACAACACCACAACAACCCAACACCACCCCACAACCACACCACACCAACAACCACCACCACAAACCCCACACCCACCACACACACCCCAACACCCCAACACCCCACCACAACACCCACACCACACCCCCCCCACACCCACCCAACCACCACCCAAACCCCAAACCACACCCCACCCCACAACACACCACACCAACACACAACCACCCCAACACACCACACCCACAACACCACCCCCCCCACACCACCCAACAACACCCACACCACCCCCCACCACCCAACCCACAAAACCACACCCACCCCACCACCCAACCACAACCACCACCACCCCACCAACACCCACCCCACAACACACCCCACCACCCAACCCACACCACACCCACAAACACCCAACCCCCCCACCAAACCCACCACCCCACACACCCACCCCCCACCCACCAACACCCACCACAACCCCACCCACCACCAACACCCCCCACCCCACACCACAACACCCACACAACCACCACACCCCCCACACCCACCCCACCCCCACAACCCCACCCCCCCAACACCCCACCCCCACCACAACCCCCACCACACCACCCCAACACCACCCCCACAAACCACCACACACCCAACCCCCACCCAACCAACCCAACCCCCCCACCCACCACCCCCACCCACCACCCCACCCACCCACAACCACCCCCCACCCCCCACCAACCCACCAACCCCCCACCCAACCACCCCCACCACACACCAACACCACCCACCCCCCAACCCACCACCCCCCACCCACCCCACAACACCCCACACCACCCACCCCACACACCACCCACCCCAACACCCCAACCCACCACACCCCCACACCACACCCACACCACAACCACACACCCACCCCCAACCCCACCCACCCACCCCCACCCCACACCACCCCCCACCCACCACACCCCACCACCCCCACCCCACCCCACACCAACAACCCACACCCCCCACCCCACACCCCACCCACCAACCACCCCACACCCCACCCCCACACCCCCACACCCACCCAACCACCCACACCCACCACCCCCCACCCACCCACAACCCCCCCACCCACCACACCCCCACCACCCCACCCCACAACCACCCACCCCCACCACCCCCCACCACACCCCACCACCCCCAACCCCACCCCCCCCACCACCCCAACCCACCACACCCCCACCCCACCCACCCCACCAACACCCCCACCCCACCCACCCAACCCCCACCCCCCCACACCCCACCCCCACACCACCCCACACCCACACCCCCCACCCACACACCCCACCAACACCCCCACCCCACCACCCCAACCCACAACCCACCCACACCCCCACCACACCACCCCCCACCCCACCCCACCACCAACCCCACCAACCCACCCCACACCCCCCCACACCACCCCCACCCCACACCCACCCCACCACCCCCCACCCACCCCACACCCCCCCACCCCCACCCCCACCCCACACACCCCACCCACCCCCAACCACACCCACCCACCCCCCCACCCCACCCCACACCCCCCACCCACCCCCCCCACCACACCCACCCACAACCCACCCCCCCCCCACCCCACACCCCCACCCCACAACCCCCCCCACCCCACCCCACACCCCCACAACCCCCACCCCCCACCCACCCCCCACCCACCACCCACCACCCCCCCACCCCACCCACCCCCCCAACCCCCCACCCACCACCCCCCACCACCCCCCCACCCCACACCCCCACCCCACACCCCCAACCCCACCCCCACACCCACACCACCCCACCCCACCCACCCCCCCCACCCACCCACCCCCCAACACCCCACCCCCCACACCACCCACCCCCCCACCCACCCACCACCCCCCCCACCCCCCCCCACCACACCCACACCCCCACCCCACCCCCACACCCCCCCCCCACCACCACCCACAACCCCACCAACCCCCACCCCCCACACCCCCCACACCACCACCCCCCACCCACCCCACCACACACCCCCACACCCCCCCACCACCCCCACACCCCACCCCCCCACCCCCACACACCACCCCCACACCACCCACCACCCCACCCCCCACAACCCCCCCCACCCCCCACCCACCCCACCCCACCACCCCCCCCACACCCACCCCCACCCCACCACACCCCCACCCCCACCCCCCACCCCCCACACAACCCCCCACCCCACCACACCACCCCACCACCCCAACCCCCCACACCCCCACCCCACCACCACACCCACCACCCCCACACCCCCCACACCACACCACACAACCCCCCCACACCACCCCACCCACCCCCACCACCCCCACACCCACCCACCCCACAACCCACCCCCCACACACCCCACCACCCCACCCCCCACCACCACCAACACCCCCACACCCCCCACCACCACAACCACCCCACCCCACCAACCACACCCCACACCCAACCCCCCCACACCCACCCCACCACCCCACCACACCCACCACCCCCCCCCCACACCCCCCACCCCACCACCCCACACCACCCACCCCCCACCACCCACCCACCCCACCCCCCACCCACCCCCCCCCACCACCCACACCCCCACCCCACCACCAACCCACCCCAACACCCCCACCCCCACCCACCACCACCCCCACCCCCCCACACCCCCCCACCCCCCCAACCCACAACCCCCACACCCCCCCCCACCACCCACCCCCCACACCCACAACCACCCACCCCACCCCCCACCCACACCACCCCACCACCCCCCCACCCCAACCCACCCCCCCCACCACACCCCACCCCACCCCCCACCCACCCCACCCACACCACACCCACACCCCCCCACACCCCACCACCCCCCACCCCCCACCACCCCACACCCACCCCACCCCCCACACCACCCCCCACCCACACCCCCACCCAACCCCCACCACACCCCCCCACACCACCACCCCACCCCACCCCCCCACAACCCACCACACCACCCCACCCCCACCCACCACCCCACACCACCACCCCCCCACAACCCACCCCAACCCCCCACACCCACCCACCACAACACCCACCCCACCACACCCCCCACCCCACCCCACCCACCCCCCCAACCCCACACCACCCCCACCACCCCCCCACCAACCCCACACCCCCCACACCCACACCACCCCCACCCCACCCCACCCACACCCACCCCCCCCCCACACCCAACCCACCCACAACCCACCCCCCCCACACCCCCAACACCACACCCCACACCCACCACCCACCCCCAACCCCCACCCCCCCCACCCCCACACCCCCACCACACCCCACCCCCCACACCCACCCCCAACCCACACAACCCCACCCCCCCAACCACACCCCCACCACACCAACCCCACCCCACCCACCCCCACCCCACCCCCCACACACCCACACCCCCCCACCCCACCACCACACCCCCCACACCCACCCACACCCCCCACCACCCACCAAACCCCCACCCCACCACCACCCACACCCCACACACCCACCCCACCACCCCACCCACCAACACCCACCACCCCCACACCCCCCCACCCACACCCACCCCACCCACCCCACCCCACACCCCCACCACCCCCCCAACACCCCCCACACCACCCCACAACCCCACCCCACCCCACACCCCAACCACCCCCCCACCCACCCCCACACCCCCCCACCACACCCCAACCCCAACCACCCACCACCACCCCCCACCCACCACACCCCAACCACCCACAACACCCCCACACCCCACCCCCACACCCCCACCCACCACCACCCCCCCCACCACAACCCCACCCACCCAACCACCACACCCACCACCCCACACCACAACCCCCACCCACACCCCCCCACCCACACCAACCCCACCCACACCACCACCACACCCCCACCCCCCACCCACCACCCCAACCCACACCCACACAACCCACCCCCACACCACACCACCACAACCCCCACCACACACCCCCACACCCCCACCCCACCCACCCACAACCACCCCACCCCACCCCCCACCACAACCCCACCACCACCCACCACCCAACACCACCCCACCACCCACACCCCCCACCCACCACCCACACCCCACCCCCCCCACCCCACCACCCACCCACCCACACCCCCCACACCACCAACCCACCACCCCACCCACAACCCACACCACCACCCACACCCCCACCAAACCACCACCACACCACCACCCCACACACCACCCCCACCCCAACAACCAACACCCCCACACCCACCAACCCCACCCAACCCACCCCACCCCACAACCACCACCCAAACCACCACCACCCCCACACCACCACAACCCCACCCCCACCAACACCACCACCCCCCAACACCCCACCACACCCCCAACCACCAACACCCAACCCCACCCACCACCACACACCACACACCCCCACCACACCCAACCCCCCACCCACCCCACCCACCACCCCCACCCCCAAACCAACACCCCCAACCCACCCCCACCACCCACAACACCCACCACACAACCACCCACCCACCCCCACCCACCAACCACCCACCCCCCACACACACCCCCCAACACCAACCCAACAACCCCACCAAACACCACACACCCCAACACCACCCACAACCCCCCACCACCACCCACCCCAAACCACCACCCAACACCCAACCCCACCCACAACACCCCCACACCCACCCCCAACACCCACCACCCCACCCACAACCACACCCACCCCCAAACACCCCCCCAACCCAAACCACACAACCCCACACAAACCAACCCAACAACACCCCCCCCCCACCACCCCACCAACCACCCACACCACACCCCCAACCACACCCAAACACAACCACCCACACCCACCCCCACCCAACACAAACAAATCAAAACCCACAACCCCAACACACCTCACAACACCCTTACCACACAAACCATAACAAAACCCATAACCCATAAAACTCATCCCAATAAAACCAAAACCTTCCCTCAATACACCAACAAAACCATAACACACACCTCAAAAAAACAATCACACATCTTTTAAACTATTCTCTCCTCCTCAACCAAAACACTCCCATCTCATACCATCAAACAAAAACCCATCCGCAATAACCCACAACACCCCACACTCACACAATTATTTAAGATAATTCAAAAAATACAACTCTAATACACCCCACCTCCTAACTAACAATCCCAAATTCTTTCAAGTACAATTATACACTTTCACTTAACTAAGAGTTTAAAACTTCACACAGACACTAATCAAACAACCTTCTTCCAATCACCGTAAATGCCGTATATGTCTGTCCAATACGAAGACACTATACTAAGTACGAGTCACCCCATCAAAATTAACAACAATATCCCTCTCGGGTGTGACACCAGCAAAAACACTCACCAAGACACACTCCTCAAAAACCAGACTCCTCATTTACATAGTACCAGAGAAACATAAGATATGGCCACTTTAGAAGTTTTCGAACTCAATTTTTACTTTTGGGATTGAATAAAATCGAAGATCGATGTTAAGAAACTAAGTGAAATAGCGCAGATGACACACTGTCAACTAACATCCCAGCCCTCTGCACCCCATCGTTCCATTATCTTTTTTTTAAGCTTTTCACCGTAACGTGGGAATTGGTATGATACTAATTTATTGCACCTTGATAATTACGACAGTGTACATTTCGGACAATGGCTACGACTCAATTCTGATCGAGTACTTTTAAGAAACACGTGTCTACTAGACCAAAATGTTCTCTTCAAAGGTTGGACCGTGCAGATCGATATGGAATGCAATGCAAATATTCTATATAACTTCGAAATCTCATAGTTCATGACGGTCTATGTAGAAAGATTAAGAGGTCTGAGTAATTCGAACGCTCTCTGCGCTAAAAAGTCAGCCTTATGTTGATTATTATTGTTTATTAAGCAAATTATTACTGTCTTTAATCGACCTCATAAAGATCTACACACAATTGTATATAATTAATACGTTATTTTTGTCTAATTAAAAGAACATAATGTATTGATACCTCTTTTTAATATGTGCTCTATTGTTTTAATTTTCTTGCATATTACCTAAATATATGACTGCTTATTTGCTCATAGTTGCTTGGATTATATAATCCGATACGAGCTTTGCAATATTTTACAACAAAAGGTGGATCCATATAATATCTAAGATACAGTAGATATTTCCGCATAATTTTCAATAGAATATTGAGCTTCGGAAAAGGAAAAAACAGAATTTATCAGCACGTTCTGACAATTCCAAGTACTTGTACAAATACTTCTTGCCTTATTGCATCCAGCGCGATTGAATCTGAGTATTGCATCATTTTGTCTACCTTATATTCTATGCGCTAAAACGAAACAGAGTGATCCCATTAAATTTGATATATTCATTGTTAATCCGTCATCTTTGTTGGATAATACTCATATTTAAATGCGTTAAATTTTATCAATTTGTTATGCTTAAAGACATACTATATCTCTATTACTCGATCTATTCAAAATTGAAAGAAAATGGCCATTTTGAGAAAAAAAAATTGAATTTTGAGCCTTTGGATTTTTTAAAAATTTTAAAAATCCGCCTATGTGAATTCTAGTGCATCAAGGAACCTCTGTGCGAAGTTTGGTGAAAATCCGACAAAAACTGTGGATTTGTAAGGAACAAGCATACAAACATACAAAAAAATATCTGTGGCTTGGTTCTAAAAGGGCCTAAGTCAAAAATATTAGTTTCGAGAAAAAGGCAATGAAAGATATTTGAGATTTTTTAGAATGCTATAACTTTCTTATATTAAGATTCCCATTATTATTTGTTGGTATTTGTGTATTGTTAGTGTAAAGAAACCTTATTTTATCATATGAAATTTTTTATATAATATATTATATATTATATAAATGTATAATATACATAATAATTTATATAATATATAATATATATATTATTATTTATTACACAGACATTGGCCCTTTTAGAATCAAGTCACAGATATATATATATATATATATATATATATATATATATATAGATACGAGTCATTAAAAATCAAATCTCTAAAATCTTTTCTAAGAATTATGTAAAGTTGCAAAACATTATTCACACTTAATTTGATCATGTGCATAATTCCCCTTCTCTATTGTAAAAGAACAAAGCTTTAAAATGAATCACCTCATTACGCTCCTATTGTGTTTAAGTTTCCGAACGAATAACATACCAAAATCGCATTTGCAAAAAGCAAACGCTATAAAATCACCCATAAGCACTTCACTTCGCTTTCAATAGCAAATGATATACTTGAATATAGTTATTTAAATCATTCTTTACAAAAGGGATTATGTATTTAAATAGAAGTGTGCTTACAATGCGATTAAAATACGCCGTGTATATACATCAAGAATTCTATGTAAAGACACAGCCATAAACATAATTACTTTCAATAAATATTATCAATTGTTTATGAAGTAGTATTTCATACTGTATGTCAAAAAAGGGAAGTGCTAAGGCTGCTGGGCTTGTTGTGGCAGATATTTGATTCATTTAATTGTCATAATAATTCGAAGAGTTTTTCTGGTAAACTGAAGTCTCTAATCATTACGCCAGTAGTATTTTTTCCCCTTTCCTATGCGCTGTAACTGTAACCTCGGTTTGAACTAGAGCTCCTTTAGAGGACAGGCTGACTTGTCCGACATTTTGGTTCCAAGACATTCTTAGACCCAGCCTTGTTACAGGTATTTGAAACACTAATATTATACCTGGTTGCTCTGGCATAAAATAACTTATGATTAGGGGAAGGGTGGGCATAACGGCCACCCTAAGGAACATCGATTTTTTCAACCCCTAAACTTTATTGAAACATTTTATAAATCCCTTTAACATT
The DNA here is from genome assembly GCA_038373865.1 of Uloborus plumipes. NCBI lineage: Eukaryota > Metazoa > Arthropoda > Arachnida > Araneae > Uloboridae > Uloborus > Uloborus plumipes. The sequence continues at coordinate 28,610 of JAXGGA010006219.1, forward strand.
TAATATGGTTACTTAGGCCTGATTAAAAAATATAAACAACTAGATTTTTAAACTTTATTTGTACAAAAATTTTACTTTACCAAAAGCTGTCAAAGTGGCCATTTTGCCCCACTAGGTAGGGCAAAGTGGCCACTGCCTAAATAGAATTAGGTAGTATAGAAAAAATGAAATGCATTTAGTTTCAGAACTTAGAACAATTGTATTAGGGTTTTAAACAAAAATAGGCATTACTAAAAGTATATGTGAAGTTATGAAATCACTGGTATTTACATAAATCACAAATAAACTCATCGTCCTCCTCTTCGGCTCCTGTGCAGGCTTCGTGAGCCCATTTGAGGCACTCAGAACATATAATCCAGCCTTGGTTGTCCTTAGATTTCGAGTAACAATCTCCACAGAAAAAACAATCGACGTTTTGAATCGAACAATCGAAGTGGCCACGGCTGTGGCCTCCTTGCCCTCTAGCGCCCCATTTTCGAAAGAACAATATTTCACGTACAACCCGTTGTTGTATCTACTGTTGAGACATATGAATTCAAAGCTAGAAACATGGTGTTTTGCACCATTGATGTAAAATTTACTTCACCTAGTCCTACAATAAACTAAAGTGAAACATGTGATGCACCTACCTAACATCAGAGGGTCGAAAAAATGAAAAATTTGGGCTATCTCCGTGAGTTTGCGTCTGAGCGACATAGTATAAACTATAACACAACAACAACGGCTGCCGGGCGAGTAGTTGAGTCTATTGCCGCTAAGCTGCAGCAATATATAGGGAGGAAAACTTCAAGTGGCCACTTTGCCCGCAGTGGCCACTATGCCCACCCTTCCCCTAATTGGATAAAGCCCCATATTGGGTAAATAAAAAAAGATAACTTATTTCTCGAATTTAAAAACAGTTTATTGGGAAATGTTTCATGAAATTGGGTCTGTTTTAATATTGCACTTGTTTTAAGCCTTTTAGTCAAATATCATTTATGCAGCTACAATTCGAGCTTATCTTCCACTTTTCTTCAATGCGACTTGAGTACACATACCAGTGGTTCCATGCCCACCGTTTTGGAACCAAAATGTCGGATGAGTCAGCTCCCCTCTTATAGGAGCCTTAGTTTGAACGACGCTTTTGGCAAAACTTTTTTCTTTTGTTTTAAGGATGAAATACAAAGTGTTTGTTGTAAAGTTATGACACACGACCGATTTCGGTAGATCACAATGACGGAAAATTTTTTATGCGAACAATCTCTGCTTTAGGAAGTTTCGTTTTCGAAAATAAATTTCTTTGTTCAAACAGGAAAAAAAAAAAAAAAAAAAAAAACTGATGTAAAAAATAATATTTAAAAAAGAGGCAAAATAAATAGATGAATAAATATACTGTGGAACTTCGGAAACTCGACACGCAGATAATTTGACTACGTCGGTAAGTCGACAGTTGTTTTTAAAATAGTTGGTCCAATGTTAATTTCAATGGTGCGAACCTCTCCAACTTGGCGCACATTTGCATTAACCTCTATTATAAGTCGACACACATTTGCTATTTTAGTCTTCTTTTGCTATCGATGTTCTTCACATTAACCTTTTCTGAGAACTCTGCTGTTTATGGTTCAGTTAATTCTTTTTTTTCCGTCTTTTCGAGAATTCCCACTAGTACCCATAAGAGACAGCCACCACACTTTACTTCTGGTGCAGTCCCAGAGCTAGGGAAAGGTTGGAGCAAGCTGACTTGTCTGACATTTTTGTTCCAAAATATTCTTGGATCCAGCCTTGTTACAGGTATTTGAAACACATTACTACTATACCTGGTTGCTCTGGCGTAAAATAACTTATGATTAGTTGGATAAAGTTGGGGGAGCAAAAGTCAGCTTTCGGTACACAGTGGAATGCCGGTAACTCGACAACTTTCGTAAGCCGACATTAATTTTACCCAGTAGTTGGTCCGATGTTGATTTCAATGGGAGCAAACCTCTCCAACTTAAGGCTCCTATAAGAGGGGAGCTGATTCATCCGACATTTTGGTTCCAAAATGGTGGGCGAGGAACCACTGGTATCTGTACTCAAATCGCATTGAAGAAAAGTGGACGCTAAGCTTGAATTGTAGCTGCATATATGATATTTGACTATTTTTGTCTGTATGACAAAAACATTTCATAAACTCAGGCTTAAAACAAGTGCAATATGAAAATAGACCGAATTTCATGGAACATTTCCCAATAAACTGTTTTTAAATTCGAGAAATAAGTTATCTTTTTAAATTTACCTAATATGGTACTTTATCCAAATAATCATAAGTTATTTTACGCCAGAGCAACCAGGCATAATATTAATGTTTTTCAAATACGTGTAACAGGGCTGGATCCAGGGATTCCCACCAAACCAAAATGTCGGATAAGTCAGCCTGTCCTTTGAAGGAGCTCTACTCCAACTGGAAGCAAATTTACAGGAACCTCTATAAGTCGGCAACCACTTGCTATTTTAGTCTACTTTTTCCCACCGAAACTCTTTCACTTTTTTTGAGGCTGCTTGTGAGTCAGCTAATTGAACGTTTTCCTGAAAGAGCCTTTTTGAGATTTCCCGCAGGAGGCAGTCTCCACACTCTGTGCTGCTGATGCAGTCCCAAAGCTAGGAAGGGGTAGGAGGAACGTACCTATAGGGCAGTTCAGAAGAGAACAAAAAGTTCTGTCAAGAACTAAACGAGCCTACTTTCCCGTACATCGACATCGGCATTAGCATCTGATCAATATTCTCTTGATTATCTGAAACTAAAAATTATGTCAAACATAACTTTATAGCACTTAAAGCTGATTTCTGAAAGCAAAATATACCACTCTCATCAGATAAAATAAACACGTAAAAAGTAAATAAACGAGTCAATAAAGTTTTGTCGCACCTTTTAAAGAATGTAACTGTTATAGTTCTTCCGTAGAAAAATTCCACAATCGTTTTCAAAAGAAAAAAAAATAAATAAATAAAATAAAAGTACAAAGAACTTCAAAACATATTTTATCAAAGAAAGAAAAAAAAGTCGTTCGTTAATAAAATGTCTTGAATTACATTTTTAATCCGTTACCAGTTGTTAAATATAAATAAGGAATAAAATACTCTCGTGAATGAAAAATTTTTGTTGACAAAAAAAAAAAATCGTCTGATAAAAAAAAATAATAATAATAAATTAAACAAAACAAATAAATAAATAAATAAAAAATCGTCTGCGCAGTCAGTCATTTTTTCTGAGCCTGCATTTCCGCCATGTTTGCGGAGTCGGAGTCGGAATCAGAGTCCTCACAGAAGATTATTCAGAAAAGTACTTTACAATACTTTATTTATAAAAACCATTTTCTTACAAAGTTAGTTTGAAGGAAATCCGCCTTGAAGTTCAGAATCAACATTCAATTTAAATTTCTCCGTAGGCGCTCATGTTAAAATTGTTTCTGAACGGTTCATCATTGAACGAAAAATGGTTCAAATTGAAAAGTGAAATATAGGAATGAGCCTCTCCGAGATCTTTCGAACAAAAAAAAAAGTTTATTTAATTCGGACGGTTCACTTAAAAGTTATTAGGTGGGGAAAGGTTATTTGAACGGTTCAATGTTGAACGAAAAAAATGTTCAAATTGAAAATTTAAATACGGTAATGAAGCATCCTTGCCGAGATCTTTTGAACAAAAAAAAGTTTGTTTAAATCGGACTGTTCATTCAAAAGTTATTAGGGGTGAGAGCTTGTTTGAACGGTTCAATGTTGAACGAAAAATTGTTCAAATCGAAAATGTAGATACGGGAATGAAGTATCCTTGAAAAGATCTTTCGAACAAAAAAAAGTTTGTTCAAATCGGACTGTTCATTCAAAAGTTAGTATCGCGGGACCGGTTGTTTGAACGGCTCAAAGTTGAACCAAAAATTGTTCAAAGCAAAAAATCAAATATGGGAATGAGCTGTACTCGCCGAGATCTTTCCAACAAAAAAAAGTTCGTCCAAATCGGAATGTTCATTCAAAAGTTATTAGGGGGGACAGACAGACCGACCGACCGACCGACCGACAGACCGACACACAAATTCCCAATCTCAATACCCTACTTTCAAATTTTTAATTTTTCGATATTTATTTCATTGTTTTGTTTCTTTTTGACTTTTTTTTACTTGGCGATATTTTTTTTATTTGGCGATATTTTTTGGACTTGGCGACATTTTTTAGATGCATTAAGCCAATTTTAATGCTTTTTTCGTCTCTTTTATTTTTAACGGGAAAGTAGGCTAAAAAAGGCGAAATGACACATATTTTTCAAACAAGTGGGAGCAGGGCTTTTCTCTTTGACAAGGAGCGCTTATTGATTTTGAAAACTATGGATTTTTCCCTATACTCGACTGCAACCTTTCTTGACAAAAACATCGTGATGTCAGCGTGACGTTTGCTTGACGTTAGCCTATGAAAAACGAGCTAGATGAAACGTCACAGCCTACTTGGCGAATTAGAGGAGATCGCTGACTGCTTGTGAGTTCCTATTGGCTCCGCCCGTAGTGACGTTCAGTGTCAAGTTAAGTTGATGTCTAGTATAACAAGATATTGAAAATCTTCTCATTTATTTGTTTTTTTTTCGAGAAAAAAAAAGAAGAAAGAAAGAAAAGAAAAATCCTTTACTGAAATTATTTTATAATGTGGATGGTAAGCACTAAGCAATACAGAAAGCACTACAATAGCTGAAATTACGGACCCTCGTTAAGTTGACACCCTCTTAACTCGACGTATTTTCGTGATCCCGTGGTGTGTCGAGTAACCGAGGTTCCTCTGTATTAACTTATTCATTCATCCAATCAAATAACGAATACAGTGAGCTCTCACTTATACACCGCCTCATTTATGCGCCTTTTTCACACATACGACGATTTTCAATGGTCCAGCACATTCCATAGCAAAATAATGATAATATTTTGCGTTTATGCGTCGCTCTAAAGATAAATATTTCATTTATGCGCCGAATTTTTCGTAAAATGTAAAATATTTAAGTTAATTTCTTTAAAAAATAAGCATTTTTCTTTTTAATCTTTCACCTTTACTGCTCACGGAAACCATTTTCTCCGAATGAACTAGAGTTTGGAGAGGGAGAATTAGTTATTATGCATCGTTTTAAAGGGAACAGTTTGTGACTAAATATGCTACAATTTTTGCTTTATCTCTATCATTGCAGTTACCCGTTGCAGAAAAAGCTAAACAGTAGTCTTACACTGTTAAAACTGACTTGCTTGAAAATGAGACAAAATAGTGACTTGTTTTTTCCGAGTCAATTGGTCTTGAATTTGAGTCTCCGAAAATTTGAGTTTTGAGACAGACCTGTTACTTAAATATTTCACAAATACGGAAAAGGGAAATATTACTTTATTTACATTGAAACAATTTAAATTCGTAGAAAAAGACAAAGTTTATCATCATGAAACGATTTTCTATGTCTACAAATCTGCTTATTTCCAATAAAATAAAGGACTATTTGTTTCTTACGCGTGACTAACCACACCCCACGATTCAGCTCCGACGAAAACAGATATCACTACGCGAGCAGGAAGGAAAGGGAATTTCCCCAGCGCCGATGGACGGGTAAGTTTTTAATTTTCAGTGTTATGATTATGAACAGTTACCCTGCTTTTATTTTTATTTGCTACCTTTTTTGAATTAACCAGTTGTCTTAGCAATAAGTATAGCACAATTTTAACTTTATCGATTTCACTAACGGACGAAGCCCGCGAAAACTAAGCCTGTCCTGTATCTATATGTGTAAGCTGTTTTTAGCATTATTTACATTGAGTTTACACCCTTTTTTGTCCCCCTCCCCTCCCGAAATAATTCGAAATGATGGGTCTTATGTAATGTGTGTTATTTACAGAGTTGGCATTGTTTTTTACCATCTGTGTGGATTTTACCATGGTATTTACCGTCCTTAGAAGAACCCGATTTCTCCATGGTTTTTACCATCTTGGACAAAAATATAAAACATTCAAGGGGTTTCCTTTCAATAAAAATGTTTTTGATTTTAAAAGTGTAAGTTAAGGTAAAATGATCAAGGCTGTATAAACATGAACAATCTCTCCCTCCCCTCTTTTAAATTTTAATCAAATTTCAACGACAGTAATCATTCGTTCAAAGCTAGAACTTAAGTTACGAACAATACTACACTATCCACAACCTCCTAATATAAGCTATGTACACGGGGGGGGGGGGGAATATCCAAATGAAAAGGAAAGCATTTTTTTATTTTGATGGTGATAATGTGTTTTTATTGTTGACTTTGCTGGTTTTTTGTGAGCCAACAAAATAAAAAAATGCTTCTAAAAATATTTGCCGTTGTTGTTTTCTTTTGCAATATGTGCTAAAGAATAAATGAAAGTCTAAACTCATAAATAATATGTTATTGTAAAAATTCTCATGCTTAAAACATAATTATTGTTTCGGTAATTTTATTCAAATAATTAATTTTCAACTGATATGTTTGCTAAGTTCATTCATGCGTAAAATAAATGCAGTTAATTTTTTCTTAAGAAAATTTTTAAAGAAAGGAAAACACAAATTTAACAATGTAAATATTTGTATCCTCTCAACATTCATTCTGTGGAAAAATGCAATTTTTTCGTGTGCACGATTACAGTGCAATAGCTGATTTAGTTCAGTATAATTCACATGTAACACAAATAAATTATTTTGATTAACATTCATTTATATTACCTACTGATGAACTTTGAAAATTTAGTGAGATTATTAATTTATCCGAAACGAAAACCTTCCCTCTTATTTATTTATTTATTAATTTATCCGAAACGAAAACCTTCCCTCTTATTTATTTATTTATTCTACACATCTTTAACTCGTGAGATAGTTGTCATTTCATTACTTGTCACATGGTGTTTTTGGTAATATGGAATAATATATTAAGACAAAATAATACATAGGACATAATAGTAAAATATAAGATCTATGCAGAGGCTTATTTAGAAAGGGGCAAACAGTATTTCCTAGGTTTTTTCCCCGGTAAAAACCTGGTTTTTCTCATGTCCTGGTAAAACCAGTTTTTCCAGGGAAAAACCCAACCCTGTGTGTGAGGATTTTGAATTGAATTCCCGAAAACGTAGAAATATATCAACAACAGCAAAATAATCTATTAAGTGTTTGACTTTTTCCAATTGCTTACTTTGTAATTTCCATCTCTATGTCTCAAAACCTCCCTTTCGAATTTTTCTTGTGTTCCATGATTCGAGATAGACAGGTTCGACTGTATAAATTTATGGTATGCAATTATAATCCACTCCTAAAATGACTGTGGCAACTCAATATGTAACACGAATAAAGGTAAAATTTGTCTACTGACAACTTAGTTAAATTTTACTATGTTTGACTATATTAATATAACATAAAGAGGAGATCTCAAACACCGGTGGCACTGTACTTTTAATGTAAACAATCATGTTTGAAATAAGTTAGTTATCCTATTTATGAAGAACGTTCCATATGTGATCAGTCAAGGCCGTATCCAGAAAAAAATTTCGGGAGGGGCCCAGAGTTTCGCACATTGCCCAAACACACATACATGTTTGTGTGTGCTATGAGTCTAATTTCTAGCTGCCCCCCCTCTTCCCCCCCCCACGATGTTTGATGTGTGTGTTTTTCACTTCTTTATTCTTATTATTTTCTTGAACTGACCTTTATTGGAGATGGAGAGATATGTAATGACAACTTTTTAACATGGGGTAGAATATCCGTAATTTTAGGGGGTCCGGGGGTTTCTCCCCCGGGAAAATTTTTGAAAAAAAGTTTTAAAATTCTGCATTTTGAGGCCTTATATGGGGCAATTGGGACTTCAAAAACGTGTTGGAAGTAGGCAAACAACAATCTCATAAATTTTCTGCATTCTTTTGCAAATTAAGATTAATCAAAGCATAAAAAAATGTTTAGTTTAACAAACGATTACCATTAAGCGACAGAGAGGAAAGACAAGGGAGGAGAAAGGATTAACACATTATCAGTTGCTTACATCGGTTTTCACTATAGTTACATAGTAGTTTTTTATCAGTTCTCCAACTCACCGACAGACACAGCACTTGTTAGTAACATAAAATAACCAATATTATAAAACACATAAAATTCTTTAAAAGAAATAGTGTAGAGATTTAAAAAATAATTAACGAGAGAGTAACATTCTGGCCATTTAGTTAATTCATATTTTAATTATTTATAAGAAATAGGATTGAAGCACTTTTGAAGGAGTTTCAAAAAGGTATTTAATGATTTTCAAAGACTCTGGAACAGTTAAAATTCTTTAAAGCATTTCATTTGCACTTTCCAGTCTCTGACGTTTTAATAGTTGATTGGACAGTCTTACGAAATTGTTAAAACTTTGAAAGACACATCTTTTAAAGATTAAAAATAGATATTAAAAAATACTTATAACGACAATTTCTTTTTCAATCACTAGTACTGCAGAAAACGAAAAAGAATACAGGTAGGGTAATATTTTTTCTCGTGCTTAACATATTAATAAAAGAATCAATTACAAAGTGACTTCTAAAATACTGAATTAGGTATTTAATGAATAGTCAGAAATGAAACATGCGAGTCACAAAAAATTATTTTTGAAAATATGCTACAAAAAATGCTGGAATATGATTTTTGCATTACGCAGAATATTTTTTTTAATCAAGGAGCTGAGCTAATGCCCTCCTCCCCTCCATTTGTGTTAGAAACTTTAAAATTCAAGGTTTACAGCTACATTTAACAAAGTTTTCAAGATTTTTAAGAATTTGTAAAGGGAATTTTTTTAAAGTAACTTTTGTCTAAGATTGGTGAGCGTCCAACAAAGCAGAGGGTCTGTGAACGTATCCGTTTTTGTGTGGTCTTGTTGATATTAACATGTTTAGAAGCGTTTGAAGACATGTTTAGCTATTAAGATCCCTCGAGGATTACAAATGCTTATAAATGGGGACCAAAAAAGTACCCTGTTAATTGAATCAGGGCGCTGAGAAGCAATCTCAGCCTAGTCGGAAACTAGGGGCCCGGCGATTAGGTGGTAAGAATCTGAGTGGTGTAAGTTTTATAAGTTTTATGGGGGGAGGGGGGACCGCCGATCAAACTTATAAGTAGCTTGCCTTGAGCCTGAATTGATTTGGGAAAGAGAGCTGGAAGTGCTAATGAGAGTCTTGTTTTCAAGTTTGTTTTGCAGCTAATAAGAATTTGAATTGTCTTTTTTTTTTGTACTTCAAATTTTTACTCATTTAATAGTTAAAAAGAAAAAATAATATATATATATATTTTTTATGCCATTTAAAATTAAAAAAAAAAAGAAAACGTTTTTTTTTTTTTTTTTTTTTTTTACATTATAAAACATTTCGGGTTTCGGGGGGGGCTCGGGCCCGTCGGGCCCCCCCTCTGGATACGGCCTTGTGATCAGTTTGTGTATTAAATAATTTCAGATGTTGAATAGAGATGCACCGAGTACTCGGTAAATATTCCTATTCGGTACTAAATTTGAATCGGGTACTCGGCCGATACCGAGTAAATGTAAATAATTCAGGGGCCGAGCTAAGCGTTCGCCACCTCGCCAAATGCTATAAAATAGAAAATTCGGCGAAAAAAATTCTGATTTGGCTAAAGTATTGGCGAATGGAAAATTGTCAGAAATTTTCACTTGGGGGAAAAATACACTTATTACATTAAAAAAACAAACAATTAAAATTCTTTGATTAAAACTCTCGAAGTTTGGCTAAAACTTTTGAAATTTGGCTTATTTACTGGCTAACAACTTAAAATCCTTAGCGCGGTCCCTGATAATTGAATATTATTCAAGATATTTTTTTCAGTAATTAAAAAGATGCAAAAATATGTATAATGCAATTATTTACAACTGCTATATTAATAAAATATGACTTGAATTTTATGTAAAAGTTTTAAAAACAGGTTTAAAACCAAATTAGTGTAAAAGCTAACTAAGGGTGTGCGAATCGGGTGCTCGGAAATTTGAATCTGGTACTCGGCCGATACCGAGTAAATGTAAATAATTGAATATTATTCAAGATATTTTTTTCAGTAATTAAAAAGATGCAAAAATATGTATAATGCAATTATTTACAACTGCTATATTAATAAAATATGACTTGAATTTTATGTAAAAGTTTTAAAAACAGGTTTAAAACCAAATTAGTGTAAAAGCTAACTAAGGGTGTGCGAATCGGGTACTCGGAAATTTGAATCTGGTACTCGGCCGATACCGAGTAAATGTAAATAATTAAATATTATTCAAGATATTTTTTTCAGTAATTAAAAAGATGCAAAAATATGTATAATGCAATTATTTACAATTGCTATATTAATAAAATATGACTTGAATTTTATGTAAAAGTTTTAAAAACAGGTTTAGAACCAAATTAGTGTAAAAGCTAACTAAGGGTGTGCGAATCGGGTACTCGGAAATTTGAATCTGGTACTCGGCCGATACCGAGTAAATGTAAATAATTGAATATTATTCAAGATATTTTTTTCAGTAATTAAAAAGATGCAAAAATATGTATAATGCAATTATTTACAATTGCTATATTAATAAAATATGACTTGAATTTTATGTAAAAGTTTTAAAAACAGGTTTAAAACCAAATTAGTGTAAAAGCTAACTAAGGGTGTGCGAATCGGGTACTCGGAAATTTGAATCTGGTACTCGGCCGATACCGAGTAAATGTAAATAATTGAATATTATTCAAGATATTTTTTTCAGTAATTAAAAAGATGCAAAAATATGTATAATGCAATTATTTACAATTGCTATATTAATAAAATATGACTTGAATTTTATGTAAAAGTTTTAAAAACGGGTTTAAAACCAAATTAGTGCAAAAGCTAACTAAGGGTGTGCGAATGTGTAGTTACCTTTTTCATATTGGTGTTGGGCAACTTACCTATGATCAGGAACAGTCCAAGTGATCCTTAAGACAAATATTAATGAACTTGTTAAAAAAAACTTTGTCTCATATTCCAATATATTCCTAATCAAACTTGTGGCATAATGATAACAACCCAGAAGTAAAAATGAGTAAATTTTAAAGTGAGAAAAAGATTGACTTCTAATACTTAAAGAAAAAAAATCCTGTTCACTGGTCAGTAGGGCCTGTAAGATTTTTTAGTGATTTCTAACCCTGTACGTGTATGTATGTACTCGGTACTCGGCCGAGTAGTGAAAGGCCGAGTACTCGGCCAATGTGCTACTTGGTGCTTCTCTAATGTTGAACCTTCTCTTTGGCATGTTAAAACCTAGTGTGTATGTGTGGTAACCTAAGGCTTTATGCTAAGAGGTGGGGCATGGAGGAGAAAAGTGTGTATGTGTGGTAAGAAAGTTGGTTTTCTTTGTTATTGTTTTGATTTGGTTAAATAATTTGTTTATTGCATGTTTATCAGCTTTAATGCAATTAGACCAGGGGTTCCCAAACTTTTCCAGTTCACAGCACCTTTTGTAGAATTAAAATTTTCTCACATCTCCTCCTCTAATCTCTGTTATGTATGAATGTATTGAAAATATGGACACTCTCCGTTAGGGTGGAGTGAAAAAAATAAATTTTCGAATTTCAAACCCCTGGGGTTTCAAACGTTGCCTTTTGGCTCCACTAAATTACCCTTGAAATTTTAGCCCCCAAGGATAGTACCTTTAGGTTTCCATATTGTCCCAAAAAACTCCAAAAATACCAAAAATCGACTTTTTTCGAATTGATTTTCAAAATTGAAAATACATATTTTGGAAATGAAAGGGGTTGTGAAAGTTAACTCCGTGTTTAAAATTTCTATATTGTGTACACTTGGTTTTTTTCGTATCGTGTGAAAATGAAAGCTAAAATGTCGATTTTCGGTTATTTTTTTGGCTTTTGGGAAATTTAGAGAAATTACTCCTATTGAACTCAAACTTGTAAGAGATACTAATGGAACTAAGAGTTCATATTTATATCCCCTAACATTTCTAAAATATGTATTTTCAATATCGTAAAAAAAAAGTTCGAACTTTTGGTTCTTTTGATATTATTTGGGACAATGTGGAAACCTAAAGATATTATTCTAGGTAGTGGAGATAAAAGACAACTTTTGAGACCTCAGGCGATTCGAAATTCGAAAACTTATTTTTTTTTCACCCTGGCATCATGCTTCAGTCCCTTAAGGGGAAACTCTCTGCCGAATGCTTAATATTTACTTGTGTTTGAATTTATTTTGCTTTTTGTTCCAGTCCCAAAATTTAATTTAAGTTTACAATAGTTTAGATTTTTACATTTTTATCTAGCAAAAATTCTGAGAGTACACAAAGTAAAAATCATAAAGTTGCGAAGAACGTGGGAAAGAGACCCTATTGTATGAAGAGTTGGAGAGAAAATAAAGTGCTTATTTTCATAGTTTAGTGGGAAGCCTTCTTTAAATATGCATTAAATCAAAACTTGTTTTTTCTCATTGTATTTCCTTTGCAGGGCATTACTTGGTCGGTTGTGACAGTGGCGTAGGGAGCCAGAGTCCCCTACTTACCGTTCCTTGCAACCTCATCGAAGCAGTTTGCCTCTGGAACAAATGGAACTGTTTTACATAACATTTAACATGCGTTAAGGACAGACTGCTTTTTGCAGTGTGCATACAAATTTAAAGAACTCTGTGGACAATGACTGATATGTACATTCAGTCGGGAAATTTGATAAAACTATAAAATAAAATTTGAAATAATTTGTATTGTTATTGGTTATTATATTGGATGTTGGGTATTTTCTTTTTCTAACAAATGTTTAATATTTTACTTGGCACTTTTAAACTGTTTCAATTGCAATTGCTAATGATTTTATCAGTATTGAATAGTAAAGTTTATATTAGTAAATTATGCCTTGTGTCGGACACAAATTCTGATCCACGTCACCCACGCACCTGAAAAAAGTATCTTAGGCACTAGTTCTTTCAGAACAAGAATATTTTTGAATCCATATTACACTGAAATTTATCATCAGCTGAGAAATTATGTCTGGAGACATTTTTTTTTTTTTTTGCTGGCCCTAAATATTTTACTTTTTGGCTCCGGTAATAGATACTATTTTGGAAAAAAAAAAAAAAAAGACTAGAATTAGGATTAGTGCAGGTAATTTTGAAAAAGATATTTTATATGCATTATTTTTGATTAGCTCTTGTATATAAAATTACTATTTTGTATTATAATTTATAATTATATGTTAATTTTAAGAACATATAATTTTGTTGTGTAGATGTTAAATTAATTGACTCAAATTTAAATGAAGGGGGGAAAAATACTACCAGCAATTTTTCGGAAAATGAAATGCATAAGTTTAAAATTTTTTGCATCGTTTTGGTTTAATTATAAATTAGTTGTACTCCCCAGCATTATTGGGTGCACATCTAAATGGGCCATTCCAAGAAAAAGTAGCAATGTTGTCCTAATGTGATATCTCATATAATTCAATAAAAAGTGACAATTTTGCATGTTTATAATTTTTTAAGCAATTGTTTTTCCATTACCCGTTTAAATGATTACTATTACATGAAACATACACGTTATTACGTGCTGCTTGTTGGCGATTTTTCTGTGGAATGGCCCTAATATTCAATTTTATCTTTTATATTATTCTCAGAAAATTAAATATTAAAACAGGTAGCATAGTGGAATTTGAGTAAAATATGGGAACATGAGAAACAGAAAAAAAGAGCAATGAAAAAAAAAAAAAAAATAGGAACGAAAAACAACACAGCGGAAAAAAAAAAAGTTCAGCAAAACCCCAGAAAAATGACAAACTAATAAACAAGAATTGCAATTTTCGAAAATAAGAAACTGAACTTCTATAAAATCACAAAAAAATTAAAAACTAAAACTGATTATCTCCAACCACTCAAATGGTGTATAAGTAGAAATTTTACGAGAGAAAATTCAACTTTTTTGAGCATTAAGACAAAGTTATTTGAAGTTTAATTATTGATTGCACCCATGACCATCGTCTGGAAAATCCTCTGCATTTTACAATAAAGTGTTGGCACTGTGGCTGTGGCACGATATGCCTTTTCTGAAGATTTCAACAAGACTCATAAGAATTCTATGAAAGAAAATATCCATTTGTAGGAGATTGAAGTTTATGACAATTGAATCGTTTGTTGCAGAAACCTGTGAACTGATTCCCCCCCCCCCCAAAAAAAAATAATATTATTAAAGGTTATGAATGGCTAATTTTAGGCACACTGTCGGATGCAAAAACATAAACCTTCATATGTGATGTGTGTAAACAACTTTTCTTTAAAAAAATTTACAGTATAACTTCGATTTAACGATACCCGATTTAACGATTTCCCCAATTTAACGATACATTTCATTGGTCCCGACTCATATGCCTTGACTTTAATGTTAAAACGTCCTCAATTTAACGATAGCTTTCCTCGATTTAACGATGATATAGGGCAGGGCGAAATTATCTCTCGTCAAAAATACAGTAATATATGTTTAAAATATTTTTATAACTATTTTACTTGCAACAGCATGAGACCTCATGTTCCAATAGTAAAAAGATTCATCCTTCAGTAACGTCCAAACTTCTAGCATTCCAAACAAAATTTTTTAGCACCTTGAGAGGAGAGTGATCAGTCAAAAAATATGAGGTCGAAAAAGGTGAAATTTTCTCAACACGAGAAAACAAAGATCGATGAAATAACTTTGGAAATAATATAAATGCGCAGTTTTCTCAAAGAAGCAAAATAACATATGTTTAAGCGTTCACTTAATTATCAATAGTTTGATCCGTTTAACTTATAAGTATGCTTTCTCGATTTAACGATATCCTCGATTTAACGATAATTTTTTACAGTCCATAGGCAATCGTTAAATCGAGGTTATACTGTATTTCATTGCAGAAACTTGTTAAGTGCAAAATTTTTAACAATTTTTCGCAAAAAAAAAAAAAAAAAAATTGGAAAATTGATTCCAACCGTAGGGTGACGGGACCAGTTACAGACATGCTTAAGATCCATTGGGACCAGTTACAGACATGCTTAAGAAATAGCTCTTGAAATTGACTCTAATAACATTAGATGGATTCATGAGTCACAGAAATATCGGTTTTACCTGCCTAAAAAGCTTAGTTTTTAAATCCAAGCTTATGCCTGTCTGTAACTGGTTCCGTCACCTTATTATTATTTTTTTTTTGCAATACAATAAGAAGCAATTTTTATACCTATTGTGATTTTAAAACAGAGAAGTTCTTTTTAGTTAGTTTAGTTGTTTAAAATTTAAAAGAGTGCACTTGATGGGTTTCTGAAATAAAAGGGTTAATTTGAATAATACTTTTACTATTTTTCAGATGCAGTCCAAAATTACTACAGTGGCTGTCGCTTTTTGAAATCACGTTTCTTTTTTGACAGTTTTGATATAAATAAGCTGAACTTCGCTCGATTTGAATCATTTGAGCGGCTGATTCAATTATTAAGCGCCCACTTTTTTTTGTGATGAATTAAAAAACTTTTTTTTTTAAAGTTTTCATGCATGTTTCACTTTTGATAATCAGACATGTAATTCTTTGCACACAAAGCCAAAGAGAAAAAAGTCAAAAGTGGAAAAAAAACATGCATTAAACTGATTTTGAAAAAAAAAAATCCTTAATTCATCAAAAAAAATAATACAGTGGGTGCCGTTTAATTGAATCGGCCGCTTTAAAATCAGCTGCGGCGCGGCCACTGATAATTTTAATCTGCATCTGAAAAATTGTAAAATTATTATCCAAAAACAAAATGAACAAAAATGTCTCATTTCTGAACAGAAGACCCGACTCATAAACAAGACGCAAAATGCTTATTTTTTAAATTCTGTGATGACTCGGAAATAAACACAGCACTGTATCATTTCCAAGAGTAGAGCCATCTCAAAAATTAAGAATAGGATTGTCTCGTATATGAGCCCATTTCGTATCATATTCGAACATATTTCCGTCTCAAAAACAAGAACATTGGTTATTACTTTTAAGAACGCCGTGTGCTTCAAAAACAAGACACCCTGTTTTCTAATTCCAAGACATTTGGTTCTGGAGCCATTTTGGGTCAATGATGTTCTTGAAAACAAGACGTTTCGCCTCATTTCTAAGTACATTGTTTTAACAGTGTATGTTCCTTTTTATAAAAACATTCTTATTCATGCTCTCATTGGAGCTTATGTTGCGTTTAGACCTTCAAATAGATTTGCTCACTCATGAGTCTCTTTCAGTTATACGCTTTTTTCTGTCGGTCCCTGGAGCCGGCGCATAAGTGAGAGATCACTGTATATAAAACATTTTAAAGTGAAAAATAAACAAAATAACGTAAAATGAAAAAAAAAGAACAAATAAATTAATTAAACCAAATAAGATGAAAAAAAAAAAAAAACCTAAGCTAGCAAATTAAATATATTTTTTCTGATATCTGGGTTTTTAGGTATCTAGCCATGGCTCGTTCCCCCACCCCGCTATGACTCAGAGAGTTCAATAAGATGTATCAGTTTATTTATGTATTACATCAAACTAATTATCCTATTTAAAAATTTAAACACCTTTATCTGCATGCAAAAAAAAAAAAAAAAATGCAAACTAAATTCGAAAAAAAAAAAAAAAAAAAAAATTTACAAAAAAATACTGATTGCGGGAAGAAAATTATGCTTTTCTTCAACTTAATGAGCAGAAAAAATACGGTCAATTATCTTAGATCGTTCTGTATTTATTATAAATTAAAATGTTGAGTTGAATTATTTTTAATAGAACACCCGAAATTCTGGAAAAGGAAAAAAAAAAACTGCATAAACAAACCGCATTTCTAAATAAAAATTAATAAAAAGTACATTTTTTAGAAACATCAACAAAATGTTAAAAACAGTACAACGACAAGCAGATTACATGCAATTTTTACTCGACAACTGTACACATTCGTTTCTTAAGCTATTTTTAAACATTTCATTAGACTCCAACATAAAACTTCCAATCTTTCAACTTAACTTGGAATGACATGTACGGAAAACTTCAGCGCAAAAATTTCTACTTACAGTTTAAAATTATTTCTAATTGACTCACTAAAAGGCGAGACGGAGCGACACCCCCTCATACTAAAAACAAAAGAATTACTCCCTTTTCATGGCTAAAGAGATGAAAATGGTTTTCTGGAGATTAAAGAATATTCATCCGCGTCACGTGATTATGACTGAGAAATGCTCCCTGACACAAAGAGCTATTTTCAAAGGAGTAAAGCGCCTGTCGCTTAATCCTTTAAAGCAGGGAAAATGGCCCCGGGCGAAATATTCTGAATGTGGGTTTTTGCATGTCATTTAGAGATCTGAGATATTAAATTATGAGTTATTGAAAGGGAAATTGTGCCGTGTAAAAATGAAATCAATATTAAGGAGAATGATTTTACGTTTTATTGATAGAGTTTGGAGGTGGAAAATGTGCTTATGAGGAATGGAGATAAAAAGCAAATTCTGTGATGATTTGTCTGAATTTTTTTTTTTTTTTTAATTTGTTTCAGTCGGAGAGCATGTTTTACGGTAGTGAGTGTTTTATTGTTTGGGGAGAGTGGTAACGAATGAGAAATTGGTTTGGATGAGCCACTAACGCTTTGTGTAAATGGGTAATTTTACGATAAGAGACGTATGTATAATTCGTTTGCCCAAAACACTTGTTTACAAATAATCCAAATAGGGTATACCGACCAGTAAATGAGCACCTCGTGTATTTCCTAAAAAATAAGGTTATGAAGAATTTTTCTCAGACGAATTAACAGAACTAACTCCTTTCTACACATTTACCGATAGAAAATGACCAGAAAATCCGGCATTTGTTCCCTGGTGAGGGTGTTCAATTACTGGGTCTGGGTCCTTTTTTTCGTTTTAATCCATAACACTTGATTCAGAACCATAAAAGCTCTCCCAACTTTTTTTTAAATACTGAGAAAATTATCTGAAGTGTTTTTACTGTCATGTGTCAAATGCTACTATTTTCTCCGACGCTATGAATTTTTGAAATTGAAAATTTGCTTAGGTGTTCATTCACTGCTCTGTCTACCCTATACTGCACTTTTCTTTTTCTCTTTTTTTACGTCTTGAATTCAAGTTTTGGTTTTCGCAGTAAAGAATTGCAATAGGTGTGTGTGTGTGTGTGTGTGTGTGTGTGTGTGTGTGTGTGTGTGTGTGTGTGTGTGTGTGTGTGTGTGTGTGTATGTGTGTGTGTGTGTGTGTGTGCACATCGCCACCACTACTATTTGGGGCGGAGTCCGAGGACCACCTGAAGGAGCAGGATCCGAAAGACCTTACGGTGGCCATCCATACGGTGGCAGGATCCTGGTCTAATCTGAAGAGGAAACCGAAAAGGGCCGAAAATGAAATTTTCAAATGAAATTTGACAAATAATTCATTTGTAAATTTAAGGGGTCACAGTACCTCAAAAATGACCAAAAGACCAAAAAAATTTTTACTGCTTATTTCAAAAGCAAAAGTTATTTGAAACAGTCAGCAAAAATAGCATTGCTCTAACTAAATTATTTAAAACGTTATGAGTGACTTTAGGGCATGCATGCTATGTGTTTCAATGGAAAAGCAAAACTTTAAAGTGTTTTTTCTCGATGATTAGTTTTTAGTGTTTCTATGTTACTGGAAATGCTAAGGAATTTTTTCTATTAAAGATACAACTTTAAAGCAATATATTTTGCACTCAGGATAATATATTTAACAAAACTGTCCATTGAATAAGCACTTCATAATTTACTAAAATTTTTAGAGCTTTTTAAAGTTTGAAAAACAAAATTTTCTAAGAATTTTTTAGATAAAAGGTCACAAAATATTTTCACATCAATATATAAAAAAATGAATGCACAGATTTATAGAGGTAATTCTTGTGATCATTTAGCAAAAATAAATTTTAAAACTAGTGCAGAAACAAAAAAGCCTGAGGGTTTTTAAAAAAATTGAAATTTTCCTAATTTTTTCAAATTTTCAAAAAAAAAAGCGGGCAAATTTTTAAATTTTGAAAATAAATTATTGATTGTTAAATAAGTGCAGAAACAAATATTTCAAAGAATTACATTTTTCACGTAAATTTAAGAAAATTGTTAAAAAGGTACTGTAACCCCTTAAAAAAAATAAGTCCAGCTACCCACAACTGTTAAAGATTGTTTAGAAATTAACTTCATGAAAACTTGACAGCACAATCTTTGTTTATAGAGTTGGATATCTCTTCACCTATTTTTCAAAAATTCTTAATTTTTACCTAGTTTTTAAACTTTTGATGTAAGCATAAAACCAGTCTCTTAT
Organism: Uloborus plumipes; assembly: GCA_038373865.1. Classification (NCBI taxonomy): domain Eukaryota; kingdom Metazoa; phylum Arthropoda; class Arachnida; order Araneae; family Uloboridae; genus Uloborus; species Uloborus plumipes. The sequence goes on from JAXGGA010006219.1 coordinate 47,901, forward strand.
TTCAGTACAGCCAAAATGAGTAAAACTTCATACTTTCTCACTTCATTGTCCCGAATATGAATGAAATATTTTACGCAACCTAAATATACCACAAGAAATTTCAAATTCTTTTAAATTTTTAGTAATTTGGTGAAGCTTTAAGCTGAAACAAAACATTTACTATTGAAAATAAGTCATGTTGTTATACAAAGGGCATTCCATAAAAACTGAGAGTTTTTTTTTTATGAAGTGGGAACACCGCAAAACTAAAAAAAAGTGCACGCGATTTTTCAAAACTATTAACTTCGTTTCTAAACGAAGCAGACGATTTTATTTTCTAAGTTCCATGCTTGTTTAAAGATCTGTTTTATTTGCCATACAGACTTGGGGATGAGCGATATATAGTTAAAAAAACGAAATGCGCGCTATAAAATGTTTCTTCCGTTCGGCAGACAACCGGCCTTTCTTGCAATCACCATTCCATCAATAGATCGTAGACTCACCAAAGCATTCGCCTTTGGAAACTTCTTTCTTTAACTTAATTGTTTCTGGAGGTACAAACGGTAGCAAAATTTTATTTCCTACGTGCCGTAAAATTTTGCTACCATACGCATTTCATTCTAAACCGCTCTTCTCCAAGTCTGTAGGGCAAATAAAACAGTTCTTTAACACGTTCAATGCTGACCTCATGACAATGGTAACCATTATCGGGCTGAAAAAATTTTTGTTGTTTAACTTACCAATTCCACTCCATTTTTAAACAGAAGAGATGTAGATAACGGAGAAAAAATTTAAAAATTGTTTTTTAAGTATTCAATAGTGAGAATTTAAAGTTCTCCTCCAAGAGGACAGCCGCCCGCTACGTTAACCTGTGTCCGTCCTTCCAAGAGTTCATGCGCTCCCAACGTGTTAAACAAGCACGGAACTTGGAAATAAGATCGTCAGCTTCGTTTAGAATTTTGTTTAAACATACAGTTATCAGTTAGAAAAAAGCGTGCGCACTTCTATCTTTTAGTTTTGGGGTACTCCCACTTAGTAAAAAAATAACTCTCCGTTTTTTATGGAATGCTCTTTGTACTTCCCTTTTTCGCATTTTCTCACTTTTAGTCCTTGAAAAAATTTATTCTACTGTTATACTTAAAAAACATTCAATGGCTGTACCGTTGAAATCTAACGGTAAGACAAATAAAATTATTGTTGAGAACTGTTATATTTTGTTTGTGTGAAGCAGGGACAGCAAGTTTTTAAAAAATCCAATCAATATTTTAAAATTCGTCCTCTCTACATTATCCAAAAACCAACTTAAAGACGCCTTACTCAACAGGAGCGCCCCGATGGGGGGGTCACTGTGCCCTCCCAACAATATCCGTATTCTGCACATTTTTCTGACGATTCGGCAACTTGAAGACAATATTGCAACAATGAGATTATTTGTTCTTTTTAGTTTTTAGAATTGGTTTTTAAAAAATGCAAACTGTTTTTTTTTCTCATTAAATGTTATGCATGTACGACACTTGTGCAATGTGCATGCTTATATTTTATCATTGGGTAAAATCTGAATTTCATTTGGCAAATGGATAATTTTCCCCCACCCCAAAATTTTATTTCGGGGCGCCTCTGTACTTATAAGGTTTCTGTTTACAGAATTGAACTGCAAACTACTCTTAAACAATATAGCTGCAAACATAAAACTCCTGACTCGACAACCAGTGCCTTGCACTTCCAGCTACCTCCCACACTAATTTCTACGTAAAATTATGAAAGCGTCTTTCGCTCTCACTGATAAAAGTTAACTCGGACACTTCTACGCGGTCCTCTTAATCCCACCCGCTAAGACGGATAAACATCAACTGATGTCTAGCGCCAGAACTCAGCACCTGTCATGTGGTGTTCAGGTTGTCAAATAGGATGCGAGGATCAGTTCTGTCTTTAAGGGCAGTTTTCCGCCGTGCTTCGGGAGTAGGTTGCGTAAGCGGGCTAATGGCCCTTTTCTGCTGAAAGCTTGAAGCGAGAATTGTTTACTCTATATACCAATTAATTAGTACCGAAGATTGTTTGCGAAGAAGTTTGGCTAAAAAGTTTGAGCGTTGGAATGCGTTAAATAATTTAAGAGCTGACGGAGTATGATAAGAAATTTAACTGTAAAGTCAATGATGAAATTTGTTATTATCAGACAATATTTTTAAATAGTGTTTAAATTATGTGTTTTAAACAATTAGTACAGACTCGAAATTTTTTGAGAGCCCCGAAATTTATTTTGGGATTTTCATCTTGAGATATTGTAATTTAGCAAATTAGTTGAGAGATTAAGACGAAGACCATATATTTTTCAATTAAGTCTTTGGGAAAACGTTATAAGCTTAACAAGATCTAAACATACTTGTTATTTTTTTATTCTTTAAAACATAAAAAAAAAGTCTTTCAGGGTAATTTAAAGCCACCTTTTTTCTTCTACTTAGTTCTGATAAAAAGGTCTTGATTTTTTTACTGATTTGAACAGATAATTAAAGGACAGGACTACCTAAATAGATTTAAACTTAATAAGCTTTTCATTTTTTTTATATTAAAGAATCGCGTTCAATATTAATGGAGCTTGCATCCATGAACCTTTCAGCCTAAACAATATTGCGAAAGATAGCCAGAACTTAACTCACAATCAGTTTTGACTTAAATTTAAGAGTAATTTCGTGGCAGAACATAAAAATAAAGGAACGGTGAAAAGATAAATAATCGTAATGGCTTAATCGTAAATGGTTATTTCATTATGTTGCAATTAAGAAAAAACGGAGCCTCATTTTTTAACAGAAACGTTTGTGGATTCAGTACAATTTGCCTGCAAAAAGTAAAATATTAGAGTAGCTCAATCAAAAAATATATTTTAATAAATTGAGATAGAAATGACCCAATGTTCAAATGCGTTTCCAATAACGTTTCATGGTTTGATTAATAAACAATCTTTATTGCAGTTTTCCTGCAGTACTTCAGTGTATATGAAAAATCAATTCTCTGTAAATTGAACAATTTACGACTGTATTTGGGAAAAAATGAAACGCTTGGGTTATTGTATTGGTTTAAAACCTATCAATGAACGCATTATTTCATTGGTTGATAGGACATAGTAATGTTCTTAGAATGAAAAAAATAATAGTAAATAAAGAAAAACATTTGTTGTTATGAAGAAGGTTTCTTTTTCAGGAAATTACTTTTGGGGAAACTTTAATTTTACTGTCAATCGTGCAGCTGAATTTTAAAAAATGGTGCCATTTTACTCAAAAATAAAAATAGGTTGGAGAACAGCGATTTGATTGTTTTACGCCAGTAAATTGTCTTTTACTTAATTACCGTCTCTGACTACAAAAATCATCTTAGTTTATCACGTTAAATTTTTACGATATATGGTTGAAACGAGCAATTAAAAAAACATTTAAAGGAATTTCTTCTTAAATGGACATATGGAGCTTTCCATTCCATACAGGCCGGTCTCGAAACGTTTTCACTATTATCGATTCCAATGCATAAAAAGATGAACTGATAGTCAAAAAGTAAATAAATAAATAAAGTAAAACAAAGAGGTTATTATAAAAAAATAGATAAACATACTTTTAATTTTAAATATATGGAGTAATAGAGATAAGCCTTTAAGTATACAAATTGATAAAATTTAACACATTTAAATATGAGTATTTTCCAAAAAAGATTACGATGAACAATGAATTATCAATTTAAGGTTTACCTATTTCATTTTAGCATGAAATAAGTTAAACATAATGCAATACCGGACCACGCCGGGTAATAAGCTCGTGAATTTTCTAATTTTCGCTTTATTTACGTTGGTTTACGTTTCTTTAACATTTTAGCACAAATCTTTTTTGATCATTTTTCATTTATTTCGCATGAATAATTTTTTATTCTTTTTTTTCCTTTCTTTTCTTATTCTTTTAAAGTCTTTTGAATTTTAATCACGATTTTGTAATAGCAAAGAAAAATTTCTTAATAATAGTTAAAATTTTCCTTTTCCTTCTTCTCGGATACTCCAAAAAATCAAAGAAGAGCAAATTTAAAACTGATTTAAATTAAGGAAACCAATTGATTGATTAAACCTATCATTTAAAAAAAAATCCCCAACTTTTCAAATTGGAGCTAATATTCGTGGGCCATACTACTTAAATTTTATCATTTTATAATAACAAGAACTATTTTTTTAAAAACCACGAATATTACAATAAATTTACCACATTTTGAAATTTACTTGTATAAATTTTTTTGGTTGGTGTTTAGAGCTATTTATTTTTTGACAGGAATCAACTATATGATAAAAAAACTTTTTTAAATATTACGAGATAGACGGTGCTGCAAACTGTGAATATATTTTACCATTTCACTTTGTCCCGCTGTTTCACTTTGCCCTACATCTCTTACTTTTAAATTTTCAAATTTGATTTATCGTTTTATAGGGATTCTGAAACACTTAAAAACTTCGTAAGAACTTGCAAAACCTTTTGTTAGAAATATTCTCTGTTAATTTTTTTAGTCACTTTTAAAATATATTTTTTTAAATGTCAATTTACGAAAAAAAAAAAAAAAAATACTCAATATTTTTTCCTAGCAATCTAAGTCTTATTTGGTTCTCTTGCAGTTTGATAAATTTCCCTTTGAAATAGCAATTTTTACAGCAGTTTAAAAGTTTTAGAAGCAATTCGTAAAACTTCTATGTGTATTTAGGCATGATTTTCTTAGGCATTGATTATTCTGTAAGTTGAATTCTAGAAACAGCAATCAATGTTGTTTATGGAGAAGTTTTCCTTTTCTGGTTCAACTTATTATAGTTCCTTCTTTTGAAAGAAAAAAAACTAAAAATATATATCCCCTCTTCCCCAGAGGCGCACATCCTCATATTTATCTGAGCACTTAAAACTGGTGAATCAAGTAATTGAAACGTGCGGGGGTGGGGTGGGGGTCTCTGAGGATGTCCTGTGAAATACGTAGTGGCTTTACATTTCCGATGTACTTCATGGGGAGGAGACAAATCTTAAAAACAGTTGAGTTTGAATAATTGGCATGAACATCAAATCTCTTTTAATTCTACAAAAAGCTACACTGCAAAAAGTGAACTGTTGTTTTTACAGTATAATACAGGACAGACGAGGTTCCAATTTAAAACTGTAAAATTCTCAGTAATAAACTGTAAAACGAGCCATTTTACAGTTTCTTACTGTAAAGTTAGCAATTTTACAGTTTATTGCAGTAAAATTTAGCTGTATTACAGTGTAAATACAACAGTACAGTACTAGCAGCAGAAGTTTCAGTTTAAAACTGTAAAATGCAAGGTAATAAACTGTTAAATTAGTAATTTTACAGTTTATTACTGTTAAATTTGCAATTTTACAGCTTAGTACAGTTAAAGTATCAGTTTTACAGTTTATTACTATAAATTTAACAATTTTTACAGTTTATTACTATAAAATTAGCGGTATTATACACTGTTAAAAAAAACCTGAATTTTCAGGAAGATTTTTACTGATTTTAACAGTAAATTTCCGTTTTCGTTTCAAAACATAACTTTTCCTTAAAAAAACGGAACTATTCCGTGAATTACCATGTTGGAGAAACAAAAAACGGAATTTACCCGGTTTTGTGGTTGAAAATATCGAACAAGGAAGTTAGAGAGAGTCTGAATAGACTTGGCGCGTGCGCAGATACGACTTAGTTTTTGGCAGCATAAATGATTCATAACTGAATCAAAGTGCACAGCAAAATAAACGCAAAGTCATCGAGAATTAATATGCATGTTTAAGCTTCTATGAAAGCGACTTGTATTATTCGCATTAGCATGGAAAAGAGGACATCTGTGTCTCGTCGTTTGGATACTAGTTACTTTACAAAAAACATCACATGCTAATGTTATTTAATCGTATTCCTCAGGACCTAATTATGTGTACCATTTTGTTTCTTGCTCAACATTTTTAAGAAGACTTCGTTTATCGCAATGGATAGAATCAAAATGGGCAACAAAAGGGCGTGTTAGTACATTTTAAAATCTACTCGCTCTATTGTTGCCTTTTTTGAGCAAGTTTTATTGAAGATAGGTGGTAAGAATTTTTATTTTTGTTACTGCTATTTTTATTTTAATCTGAGTCCAGACTTAACAGTTAGTTATTTCATGATGTAAACCAATTGTGCATTTTAGGAGTTGCATGTATAAACTTACTGGTGCTGAGGGTTAGTAAAATTTATTGAAAATATTTTTGTAATTTTATATCAAGATTTAAACGCTTAGTCTCAAAACTTAGCTTTTTTACTTTATGACTTTACTTCGTTAATGTGACGAAATTCATGTTGTCAGATATTTCGCTACATTTGACGAAATTCATCCCCAAAAAATGACGAAATGTTCGCTCGGGGTATATTCATGAAGTGATTTCATCAAAAACAAAGAAAATATCTTTAATTTTGAGAGTGCATTTCTGAAAGTGTTGATCACTATGAACACCATAACGTAAATATATATGAAAATAGAGGAAATCAGTAAAAATACAGGATTTTTTTTAAGGAACCACGAATGTTTCAAATTCAGAAAGGAAAAAAAAGAACTTTCGGAAGAACTTAATTTTTATTCAAACATAAGAGAAAATATTTTCAAAAGAATGCACCTTGTTAATACTTTTTAATTTTTTGAAGTTATGCGCTCGGAAATACTATGCATTGATCATTCCATCTTCAAAATATTTGAGTATTTTATGCGAGATTGATGTAATCTTTTCAAAAAAATTATGATATTTTAATGAACTAAAATTTTTAATGAAAAAAAAAAAAGCCAATTCTTGTATTGCTTTAGTATTTTTTTTAAAGGCAAGATGTTTAAGAGTTTGAAGTATGAGCAGACATTTTCAAACTTTTTCTAAAAAACAAAATTCGTAAGAGTTTTAAGTTTACATTTTTGCTCATCATTTTGTCTTATATATAATTTTCCGGTGAGCTAGTCTACGCTCCTTTTTTAATTGCTCTATTTTTCTGTTTCTCATTTCCCCATATTTTAATCACCCAGATTTTTACGTTATAGGCTTATACCTATACGCTTATACTTATATATGCAAGATGGAAAATTATTGAAATTTTGCAAAATAAAAAAGCGCTTTTATAGCAGCTTAATATTAATAGCAAATTATATATGAAAGTTCAATAAATTAGTCCTTTAAGTGGCGCAAAATGTGTAGATTGGAAAAAACAACAAATGAACAAATTGAAATTTTAAGAAATTGTTCTTTTTATATGTTTATATTGTTTTGCAAATTTTCAAATGTTTCTTAAAATTTCAATTTGTGCATTTGTTGTTCTACGCATTTTGCGACACTTAAAGGACTAATTTATTGAACTTCCATAGATAATTTGCTATTGATATTAAGCTGCTATAAAAGCGCTTGTTAATTTGCAAAATTTAAATAATTTTCCATCTTGCATGTATATATATAAATCAAAGCGTATAGGTATAAGCCTATAACGTATAAGCGGGGATAATAAGAACCGAAAAAATGAAGAACGGAGAATTACGAAACGAAAAAATGCCGAACGGAAAAATGACGAACCGAGCTTCTGTAAAATCACGGAAATATAATTAACGAAACGGAAACACTCCGGCAACTCAGCTGCCGTATATTTTTTCGTTATTTTCAGGACATTTTTTTAACAGTGTACAATAAAAGCAAAATTCATTTTTTTACAGTATATCGTGGGGTTACAAGTCAAACACACTAAGTCAAAATTATAAATTTTCAGATTTTTAGTTTATCTTACACACAAAAATGAGCTGTTTCTACTGGTGAAACCCACTAAGTCATATCTTTATTTTATTCAGTTTTTTAAACAAATTTGTAATCACATTAAGTACTCAAGCCAAGTAGTTCTTACAGGTAAAACGCACTAAGGGACATAGTTGCTTTCTAATCAGGGGCGGCCCTAGCAGTTTTGCCGCCCCGGGCAAAAAGGCAAAATGCCGCCCCTCTTTAAGTTTGAAAAGAAATAAATTGCTTATGAATACAACTCAATAAATAGGTGCTGTGAATTAAAAACAGTGTGACAAAATAAAATCCTATATTCAGGGTCAGATTTAAACCGAATATCGCCCTAAGCTATTTTAGATATAGGGCCCCTTTTGTAGTCCCTAAAACTTTGTTGTAGACAAAACAGGCTATTTTTGTCCTTTATTTTCGCTGTTTCAAAAGCACTTGCCCGCCCCCCTTTTTTTTTTTGCACTTCATACTGTCTTTATTTATTTTTACTTCATTCATTTCTATTGATTTTGGAGACGGATGAGTATGAGGAGAATGATGCAGTGACTATTTTTTATAAAGTATAGAATAGTTGGAAATTCAGGGGTAGGGAGTTTCTCTCTCGGGAAAAATTTGGAAAATAAATCTAAAATTCTGCATTTTGAGGTTTTATAAAGGGTAACTAAGACAACAAAAATAACAGGAGAAAAATAGTCAAACAATACCTTTTAAAAGTTATATATTCTTTTGCAAATTAAAATCAATTAAAATAAAAATTGCTTGTGCTTGTGGTTCTATACATCGGTGACAAACAAGGAAAAAGAGCTTGGGAGGAAAAAAGAAAACCGACATTGGCTTTCGATATAAAGTTAGTGTTGGACCGTCGCTCCAATCTACCGACTAACATAACACTAAATTAAATGTAAAACGATCAATAGAAATAAAATGCATTGAATGATTTAAAGGAAATGGTGTGAATATTAAAAAACAGAAGAGTAACATCTCGGCCATAAGGGCAATTGATTCTTAATGCATTTGATAAAAAATAAAGTTGCAGCACTTTTCAAAGAGTTTCAAAGATTTATTTAATTGTTTTCAAGAAATCTAGAACAATTATATTTAAGGCACTTTATTTGCACTTTGTAGCCTCTGGCATTTTAATACTGAATTGCTTAGTTTCACAGATTGCACTAACTTTGTAAGAAATATCTGTTTTAAGTTAAAAAGTATATACTAAAGATTTCTCTCAACATTGTTTTTTTCCATGGGTTTTTGTAAGTATTAAGAATATATAATGCGTCCTAAATTTTTATATACAATCAATTATCTAAATTTTGTAAAATTATCATTTAAAAAACACTTGTAGCTGATGCACACTTACATGATAACTTGATGAGAGATTACAGTGGCGTATATAGGTTTTTATTTCGGAGGGGGCCCATATAATCAAGCTTAACCCCCCCCCCCCAGTTTTTTTTCGCTATTACTGTAAAACAAGTAGAAATTTTCAAATTGAATTAAAATATTGTAATTTTTGGAAAATATAGAAAATTACGAAGTTTTAAAATTCCCTCCATTACTTTTTTCATAATTAAAATTATTTATGCTACCTTTTTTCAAAATTGAAACCTTAAGCCATCTTTACTTTAGACCATCTTTGGTAGTAACATTAGCAAGGACTCTCTCCCGAAATGTTTCGAAATTAATGTTTTAAAAACATTTTTATTTAGGTTATCTTTAACACCGTCAAGAGAAAAGGCAGGATTCGGGCGCTGTGCCCCGAAACTTTGCGGCATTGAAGCTTCAAAAATGCAATTTTAAGCTCTATTTTTTGAAACTGAAGGTTCAAAATTTTACTTTTAGCAGAGGTGCCCATTGCGCCCAAGAGCAAAAACTTATCATTCAAGAATTCCACGAAGATCCCTCTAAAAACGAGAGCCACACGTGAAAGAAAAAGAAAACAAAAACTTTTAAAAACGCCCCTTAAAAATAATTCAATAGCGCCACTTACGCCATGATTCTTGATAGGAACAACTGCTTTTAGGCTTTGTCCAGGGCCGGATTAACGTTTATTTACGCCCTAGGCCAAGCTTTAATTTTGCGCCCCCTCGGCCGAACTATCTCAAACTTATGTCCCCCACCCCGTGCGCCTCCATATCAGTAACTAAACCAATTCTTAATTTTAGTTTTTACTTCTATGTACATAAATAATGCGTAATCGCATACTACAGAATTCTGATAATTTATCATATAAGAAGAAATAAATATTTTCAGTGGCATTTGCGTAACACTCTCAGTCCAATTTATTGCTAGAAAGGAATTTGAAATTAATAATGAAAGAATGGAAAATTCAGTCACCCTTTTTTATAACTAATACGAAAATGTAAAACTTACCTCAGAACTTTTTAATCTCTTTCAGTTTCTTTATTTCTTCAAGATGAATCTTCTCGTTGAGAAACGTGTTGTTGGGACCCAATAAAAGAAAACGACTGAGTGGACCTTCGAACCAATTTGTCTTTCTGTATAGTGTTTTGCCTATTTCCGGTTGTAACGATAGACTTAGACCCCTCACCCTCCACAATAGCTCCAGGATAACTTTCCATGTCATCTGTGTGGACACTTGAACAAGCGACATCCTAATTGCTGGCAATCCATCAATACTGCTCGTTAGCATTCGGTCACTTTGCGACAGATAAGGATCAACTTTCATCGGAACTTTTCAAGTCTAGAATTCTACCCACTGGTTTCCCTGAAGGTAAAACATGTGTCGCCCTGTGTCGCCATGTGTGGCATTGCATTTGCGGGCCTTGTTTACTTGGAAATACAGAGCCTGAAGTTATAAGTCTGATTACCTCTCATCAATTTCCCTTTTTCCGACAAACAGTTTGCTGTCCCACAAAGAAGGGGTGATGACAAGAAAATGGCTTTACAGATAACAGAAACACCCAAAAAACCTGTAATTAATTTCCAAACACACCATTAATACCCCCCCCATCTTCCTTACCCTTTTCAAAATAACAATTCCTCAACCAACCCCTACCCCTATCCAAAAAATATCACATCTCCCACACTCCATAACTCACTCAATCCCAAACAAACAGTCACCACACCCCCCTTTTATTACACCACAATACCCTCCCTCCCTAACCACCCTCCTTCTCATACATCAACAGACCACCCCCCCCCCCAACCCCAACACTCCAATATCTCCCACCACTGTCACCATCTCCACAAAGAAACAACATCTAAAATCCCAAATCTCCCCCTCCCTCCCCCCACACAATCCCCCCACCCAAACATCAAATCTTTTCTTTTCACTCCCCCCCAACCCACCCTCAATCTCTCAACCACCAAATCAATAAACACACCTCCTACTACTTACCCTACCCTAATCCCCCTACAATAACATCACCACTATCTCACCTAACCCCACACACCCCCACTTAAACCTCCAACTAATCCTCCAAATATCACTCACCCTTACAAACACATCCAATAAACAACACCCAAAAACAAACACACAAAACCCCCCATTACACCTTTTCCCTTATTTCTTCCCACATCCCCCCCCCCCCAAACCACAACTTCCCCAAACACATCATCAACTTCCCCTCAATCCCTCCTCTATCTACCCAAATGTCCCACAACCCCCATCCATCAACAAAACACACAAAAAAACCATGTCATCAAACCCCACAACCAACTCACTACCCTTACACACATCCATCCTACAATCTAACTCAAACAGTAACCTCACTCTGATAATAAACACACCCAAAAAAAACTCTGTGTCCTTGTATACTTGTGACCCCAGTGACTGTCGTCACACACCACTTAACCCTCATACTGTCATCTAAGTATCTCAAACCAAAAACACCACATCACACCTCACTTCACCCACTCCGACACCACTCCCACCAAACTAGCTCTCTCACTACTCACACATCCCACCCACCCATGCACAATCAACCCTATTCTCACATCTCCCCCAATACAATAGAATAGACATCAACCGCTACACTTAAGCAGACACCCCCACACCACTCTATAATCCCCCTCCCTCCCACACTCAATCCGTAATATCCAACTACACTCCCGCATGTACTCAATCTGCCACCACCATACTGATAACTGCGTCATTAGTTAGCTCCACGCTCAGTGTCTTTCACTATGTGTCCCTATCAGTCTACAACTATACACACAATAAAAACATGTGTGTGTGTAAGTATAATATAAGATCCCCCTGCCCCATATTGTCAGAGCTCCTAAACCCTATCCATCAACAAGCCTAATCACCATAGTCTCACGCTAAACGTTCCGTCTCTATATACCCCTTTGTACACTCCCATCCAACGTCACTCACTTCTAAATCACCACCTGTTCATAACCTGTTATTAGTCTGCACACCTCTCGCACGTGTTCAACCACTATCTCTCTCACTCTCATCACACAAAAGTCACGTAACCATACATGTCAACCTCCCAACCAATCACATGAAAAAACAAAGAAACCATAACTCTCGTACCACGTACCTCCCCACGCACCCGAATCCATCACTTTGTCACAGTATCTGCTAACTTCGCCATCACCAGTGTCCTATGACCTACCTCATCGTTGTGTCGTTCTCTTAATATCACACATATATAACTGTGTAGTGTATAATAACTACAACACTCTGCTAACACACCTGGACTCAGTGCACACCCCTAACACAGAAATCAACTCACCCTATCTTCCCCATATCTCTCTAGACATAAAAAGCATCGACACTCGTCTCTCTATCGCCTCCTCACTCCTACCAACCTACTACTATCCCACCCTCCCCTCTCTCTACAAAAAAACCTACTCATCTACATACATACTCCCCTCCAAACAACAAACACAACACATCCACCCACCATCCATAATCAAAACTGATAGAAAGTGCTAACACGTACCCGAAGTCTATGTATCACAATAAGCCCACTACCACCCGCTATAATTCTATGATCATCATAACGATACATCCAAACTCCATCATATGATCCACACTCATCTGTCAAACCTCCGCTCAAACACCCTCCACACCCTAAACTACTCCACTGCTCACCATTGAAAATCTATCGCAGTACCCGTATCGCGACAGCACAACTACACTATTGACATACTCATACCATACCCCACTAACAAAATAAACTAATCACTAACTGTGTAGTGTCACCTACGCCCTGACTAACTCACACTTAAGATCACCAAATGTCGCCTCAACCATCAATGTGATCCTACGAAACACACCTAAGACTTGTAACAATATCTATAAACTCTAACATCACTCCAGACCCTCTCTATACCAGTCCCCTCACACCCCGTGCCCGATCCTACCCCAATACAACTCTGACAGACCTCATCCAGCTAACATTTATCGTATCAGTCCCTCAATACACAAAATCACAATCCCAAATAAAATTCAAACCAATATTAACGTAAAACCCAACTCAACAACACTTAAAAACATACCAAAACAAAACATTATAAACTAACAATAACCTCAACAAACTAAAACAAACCCAAAACATCTCTCATTTCACATCAAATAAATACATCATATCTATATAAAAAACCTGTGTAGCCTCTGAGACTCACAGACTGAGAGCTCTCACCTGTCTACTTAATGGACTCTCTATCACGTTAGATGTATCACACATTACACTCAAGTGAAGTAGACAATAATACAATGATATCTTCAGTAAGTGAATGTATAAGTATCACACTTTAAGTGCTACCTGCGATCGTAATGCACTCTAACGACCATACTCTTATCTCGTACGGCTATGCATAATAACGTACACTAGTGTAAACACTCTCGTCTCGAGACAGAGTTGAAGTGTAATTTCAGCTTTAGCGTACTGATCCCCACAGAAGACAGACCAGATGGTCAAACCTCTACTCTGTCTGCGATCGCTGATAGATTGTGAGGGGAGTATGTAGAGAGAGAAATCGCAAAACTATCGTCACAATTTTCAGTTATGAACCATGTAGATATAGCTATTACGAGTAATGCTTGTTTGTGTTGTACGCTGATCATATGTACAGATAGAATATGAGAAACACCGCCAACGAGGTACACCCACCCCGCCAGTACGCAAATGCAACCCCCTTACGGTTAGATAGTATATGTGCGAAAGTATTGTTCGCTCATGTATGATACTCAGCACTCTAGTGTGTTAATAGCATGCTCAGTTCAATATGACGTGAGCGCTAAGCTATATGTAGTTTTAGTAGTATTGATCTGAGTTGAGCTGAACTAGAAGATCATAGATATATGTGGTATTGTGATCTTGTGCAATAAGTAGAGCAATGCTCGTAGCTGTATAAACCTCCTGTCACCTCGCACGTAAGAGCTCTTATGTAAACAATGTGAGACATGGTGGCACTAATTGCTGTGTACAAGTATGGAATTTGATTGGTGATGCGCTAGAAGTTGCCGAGCGAGTTCTATGTGTTGATTGTGTATAAACTGAGGTTGCAGTATGTAGATTGATGATAACTGTGAGTTGTGTTATGATTGTGATTTAAAACGATTCAATTCACCAACGCTTTAAACTTTCCGAAATTCACTTAAAAACATTAACTTGAGAAATAAAAATAAAAGGACCCATCACCTCTTTCAAAATAAAACAAAAATTAAGAAAACCGAAACAACTCCTTTTCTTTTGTATTTTCTACCTCATTATCTCCATCTTTACTACTTCATTGATGGAATATAATGTGGCCCTCGTGTAAAGAGCTATTTATGGATCGTTATTGGAGGATTGATTGATTGAGGTTCGCTCAGGTGATCGATGGCCATTACTCGAAATGAAATATGAGCGAGGTATCTCCTTTCTAGCATTAAATATACATCAGAATTAATGAGAACACGAATTCCCAAAAGATTGGTAAAGTAAGTATTAGATATATAGATTATATAGTTAGCAGCGATAATTATGTCTGTTTACTAATAAGCTAAAATGTATTGTTAAGATTGTTATTACTCATTATGAAATATACTTAATAAAATATAAGGTTGTAGTGAGTAATAAGTGTGAAGTAATTTTTTTTTTCTTTTTCTGCGTAAATTCGTTCTAGAAAGAATTAAAAACTTTAAGAAATAGTATTGTACTAGGTAATGAACAAGCATTTTGTGTTTTAGCGTCTTTAAATTTATGTATGGGAAATTCGAATAAGACTGATATTTTTGAAAAAAAATGCATTTCTCAATTAATTGCCACAGTACTGTATACAGCAGTCTGTACTGAACCTCATAAGTACTGACTCATATGCACTGCAAAAGAGGAACTGTTGTTTTTAAAGTATAATACTGGCAGCCGAGGTTCCAATTTAAAACTGCAAAATGCACACTAATAAACTGTAAATCTAGAAATTTTACAGTTTCTTACTGTAAAGTTAAAATTTTTACAGTTGATTGCCGTAAAAGTTTGCTGTATTATACTGCAAGAACAACAGTATAATACTGGCAGCAGAGGTTCCAGTTTAAAACTGTAAAACGTAAGGTAATAAACTGCAAAATTGGCGATTTTACAGTTTAGTACTGAAAAAGTAGCAAATTTACAGTTTATTGCTGCAAAATTAGCAATTTTTACTGTATAGTTACTATAAAATTATCTGTATTATACTGTAAAAACAACATTTAATTTCTACAGAGCACCGATATCTTCATTTACGCCAAAATAAGTGCTTTAACAATACTAAACATCTCACCTGCCCTGCGCATGACGCCCATTTACAAAATCGGACAAGCCTAGGCTTATGAGTTATGCCCTTTTTTCACACCTTTATGATCTCTAACAGGCTTCATTTTTGCACCTCGCATATCTCTCTCCAATACCCAATTATTTCCGCGCTTCATTTACAACACCGGCAGACAGAAAAAAAAAAACCGAAAAAACAAAACACAAAAAAAAAAAAAAAAAAAAAAAACTCATCTCCTTTTTTCAAGGAAAGCGTTCTTTTTTAAGATGCACTTAACTCGTAAGTGCTCTCTGCGATCAATACACGCGATGCAAGGGACGGACTCCTTGAACAGTGTATTCTACACTTTTACCGGGCAGTTCATATTTCCTTTTAAGATGCAGAAATTGTTCGGTAAAAAACGATGCACGGGAGCTTTGCAGATTGAAATACATTCAAAAAAATCAATCTACATTTTGTTCAACAAAACTTGGAAATGTTTAGATGTTAAAAGTTTTTAAACATTGTTAAAATTTGGAACAGGAAGTGTAGGTCTTATTTTGCCCTTTTTTAATCCATTTATGCCCAGTAGCCTACAAATGGAACGCGTGTTAGTTACTGCAGACAAAGACCTGTAATGGGTATATCATTCTACTCTAAAGCTGTTTTTCACAAGTTAAATAAAACCTTCTTCTTAAGAAGACCAGTTAGAGCCACTATTTGGACATCAGAGTTTATTTATTGACAACTATTTTCAGACAAATCATTCAAGCAACGATCCAGCATGGATAGCCACAGAAAGTAAGTAATTTTGCGAACTTATTTTTCATGAAATTAAACTATTTTAAAATAATTTACTTAAAATTGATTACAGATATCTTCTGTAATGTTACTTTGGAAAATTAAAGTCAAGTATGGTCGTATTTTGCTCCCATATCTGCAAAATATATCATAAACAGGACATCGAATTACTTAATAAATATGGCAACGGCGAACTATTTTAAGTCTAAAATGTATGTAAACCATTCCAAGTAAGAGTTTTAAGCAGATAAAATTGAAAAAAAATTAAAAAAAAATGGGCATAAATGTGTTAAACATTGTTAAAATTTGGAACAGGAAGTGTAGGTCTTATTTCGCCCTTTTTTAATCTAAAAATGTAAATATTGTTGAATATACAGCACTCACAGGGGATCTGGGTCCGTAGTTCCCAACCTGTCGGCAATCGTCCCTCAAAGGGCGATTTGACTCCTCAAAAGGGCGATAAATTCTTAAGGGACGATAGGGGGCGATGAGTATTTAGACGAGAAAAACAGTAGTAATGAAAGAGTAGCGAAAATCGAAATTGTAAACATATACGAAACCGATTGTTTAGAGTTCAGACAATGAATCACAAGTTCAGAACGAAAACAAATTGAAGTTCAAGAGCTTCCTTCTTGCACCTCGGATGAAATTAAGGAAGCATTTTGTCATTTATTGTCAATTTTATGAAACTTCAATTTCTTTTCCTTCAAATTTTTAGTTTCAAGGATTTTAATTCCTTCAGATTGCAGGGTAGAAAAGAAAACAATTTCATGAAAAATGCACTTCTGTTTTTTGAAAAGTATGTCTATGATCTTAGTTAAATGTTAGCCTTGAAATATCAGTTTTGAGATTATCGCTTTGAGAAAAAAAATTAAAGGTATTTTATTTATTAATTAATATTTTTAGTTTAAAAGTAATTGGTTATAATTTCTTCATTGCGTAGATTTTACTTCAAATTAGAGTTGGGTACTTATATTTTTAATAATATCGACGTTCACTTGCGCCAACTTATGGTATTTTCGAGGAAGCAGGGGGGGGGGGGGGAAACGATAGGTGTCCGCTTCTTCAAAGGGGCGATGAGCTCAAAAAGGTTGGGAAACACTCAGCTGGGTCGTCCGAATTTATGAAAGTACGGATCAAACAATAAAATTGCTGTTTATCTAAAAAGTAATCATTTGACAAGACTACTTGCAGTTATCTTGAGCTCGCAACAATATTGTTACAAAACTTGTAAATAGTGGTAGTTTTGTTTTGTTTAATTTGCTGTTAATTCCATTAATCCTTGCTTTAAATCATTGTTGTTTTGTTGTAACCTTACCTGTTAGTTGTTGTTCCTGTTTTGTACCAGAGTTGGTGAGAAATCACTAGGAAATCACTGGCGAGAATTCGCCAAATATCGCCAGCCTTGGCGACATTGGGTGTCATTCCGAACATAACTAAAAATTATATTTGGTATTGAAGAACAACCCCCTCGTAACATTTGCAATTTGTTTATCTTTCCCTCCATGCAAACGACCGTGAATGAGAAAGAAACGGAACATTCTGTTTCAAATAGGATTCTTCTCGTGCTCACTAGAATCAAACACAAATACAAATGCGACGACCAGCAGCAGGCTCTGGGCTCAACTGGGCTGGTCCTAGTCAAATTATAGACCCCAATAAAGATCAATGGCCCTCTTAAAGCCATCTACTCCATTGCTCCTTACTACCTCTTCTGGTAAACTGTTCCAAGTTCCCACTACTCTGCTAAAATAGTAATTTTTTCGAATTTCCAGACTAGCCCGAGATTTGAACAGCTTTTAACAATGGCCTCTTGTCCTGCTTTCGTGCAGAAATCTAACCCTGCAACATAATTCATTTTAATAAATTTAAATAACTGGATCATGTCCCCCGTGGGTCTCCTTTGCTCAAGACTATAAGCATTCTAAGTCTGGAATCATAGTCTAAATTAGAAAACCCGTTTACTAACCTTGTAGCCCTTCTTTGTACCCTTTCCAATAAATTAATATCTTTCTTTAGATAATGAGCCAAAAAACTTATTGATTGAACTGGAAAGTATTGGAAATGCCCTTGAGACTGTTTAAAGGCTTGTGAAGATTTATTTTTTGGGAGATATTTGTCTCCTCTAAGAGCTGTTCTGTTGTCAGGGTTTGTTTTAGCTCTGTGAATCGGAGCTAATCTATGATCAGCGTTTCTGTTGGGAAGCTTTTGAGCTTGATTATTCGCTTTGCGAATTTGCTTTTTGTTCTGTGATTTTGAGATAGTCTGGTATCAGCAGTTATTGGAGTTTGTTTAAGCTATGTGATTTTTTTCGTGTAGTGGATTTACTTATATGGTATACAGTTGAGTGAACTGTGATTGTTGATATGTGCAAAATAGATGGATGTTCAGCAATTGTTACCCGATCTGCTGTCAATAAGTGTAAATATCTGTAAATATATTTATTGTGTTTCCATCAAAGTTTCAGTCGTCATTTAAGAAAGTTTGAAGGACTTTGTTTTTTACAGAAATACAGAAAGAGCAGTTTTCTTAATCTGTAACAGTAAGAATTCTTCTTACAAAAAACCTCAATACAAACAACAACTTGTACTCTTTGTTAACAACTTCTTAAAAAGAAATCTTTTTTTGATAAATCTATATATTTTATGTTTTGCATTGCACTATAACTGCACTCATTTTAGCCATTTCGAAAAACTCAATGGATTTTACAACAGTGCTGATATTTGTATATAGTTTTTAAAAAACATTTTTTCCATATTAAAATACTTCCCTTTGCGATGAAGATTTGTCAATTTAAATATCTTTCATTTAAAAACTTATGTTTGCTTAGTATTTATAAGGAAAATTAGAACAGTTATTTAAAACAATTTCTCTGTGTACTCATTTTGTGGCATTGCTTCAGGCATTGCAATTGCATTTTGCTCAATTTCAAAGATTAACTTAACTAGCTGTCGTGGCCGTCACGAAACTTTCTTCTATATCTATCTTATGAATTCCAGTTACAAAATAAAATACGTACTCGCCCGAATAATTGGAAACAGCACCAATTTCCCAATTATCGTAATAACCCTGCAAATGCAGAATCAATGAGCGAAATTGGAAATCATTACAAAAGCCTTGTTTAGATTAATTGCAAACATTTTATTTGTTAGTCAAAAGAAATTGGCAACAGTTAAAAATTTCAAATCATTGAAAGTTTTCAGCTGTTTTGATAATTAAATAGCGTGAAAGCGATTTTTTAATGAATTAATTTTTCGCATTGTTGACTAAGCGCAAAAATCACCCCACCCTCCCCCTGGGGCGATTGGCGCCAAAATTTATTCGATGCTTGTTTCCATATTGGGTTAGTGTTATTCCAAATTTCATTCAAATCGCAGCAATATTTCCCGAGATACAGTAGGTGCAATGACAAAATAAGCACTTTTGATTGCTCCACCCCCCTTTGAGATATTGACACACAAATTGAATCAGCACCTGTACTCAATAGGGTCTACCTATGGACTAATTTTCGTTTGATTCCGCCGGTTACTTCCTTAGATATAGCAGTCACCCCCCGCGCAGAACACGTGCGATTGCTCCACCCCCCTTTGAGATATTGACAAACAAATTAAATAAGCACCTGTACTCAGTAGGGTCTACCTATAGACCAATTTTCGTTTGATTGCGCCGGTTACTTCCTGAGATATAGCAATCACCCCCGCGCAGATCACGTGCGATTGCTCCTCCCCCCTTGGAGGAATTCGCTAAAAAAAGTCAGGTGCACCAGTTCACATGGTGGTACATATGTGCAAAAATTTTTGTTCGATTTCATGCAGTAGTTTTTGCTCTAGCGCGGCCACAAAAACTGGTCACACACATACAGACTCACACACAGACAGACACACAGACAGACATTTTCCAAAAATGGTCGAAATGGACTCAGCGCACCTCAAAACGTGCAAATCCGTCAAAATTCGACATTCGAAAATTTTCACGAAACCAATACTTTCTTCTATATATTAGATATAGAAGAAAGTAATAAAATGCTTTAAAATATTTAATGTATGACTGCTTTGTAATTAGTAATAAAAACTTTTGAAATTATGTAAAAACTAGGGTAGTGGAAGGGTTCTCAAGAATTATGAACTTTTTTTTGTGATTAATTTGTTCAAAGTACTACTATTTCATACAATGATATCAAAAAAGATAATTTTACTAAATCACTAAAAGATAATTTTTATGTTTCAGCAAATTGATAACGCATCTTTATGTTTGAAACATAGAAATAATCCTAAATATAGTTTAAAAAAACTAAAAAATACGCTTTTCGAGTTGATCAAACGAAAAAGAAGATTTTAAAAACTATTGAATATCCTCTAAGTTTACATGCAATTATAATACATCAACATCTAATATAGCTTAGCCTTTCCTATCAATATTAGAATTAAATTTATTACTGTTATATTTTCAAAGAACGTGCATTTTATCTTTCATTCAGGGTTACATACAAGCAACTGAAACACTTGTAATACATCAACATATAATATAATTTAGCCTTTAGTATTAATAATATTTTGAATATATTGCTTGTATATTTGTAAAGAAAGTGAATGTCATATTTTATTCAGTTACATATACACATACAAACCCACCATGTGAAGCTTATAAAAGTGTATTAATAATCAAAATATAGTTTTAAAAAAGTAAAAAATACTCTTTTAAATAGTTTAGCCTTTAGTATTAATATTTACTTTTAATATATTACTTTCATATTTGTAAAGAACGTGAATTTCATATTTTCTTCAGAGCTACATACATACATACAAACCCACTTGCGAAACTAATGAAAGCGTATGAAAAATAGCGAATTACGAAATTAACACTGGTTTGATACAATGTAACAATGCCTAATAGTTAAGTAAAAACAAGTGTTTACTAAAACCTTCTAAAATGTTTTAATCGCGAAATTAAGCTGCTTTTATTTCGCAAATTAATGTGGTGTGATTACAAGTATGAATTCTTTGCAAAGCGGTCTAAATGGATTTCTTTAGGAAAAAGATAAAGTTATAAGCAACATCACTTTATGACTAACTCTAGTAAAAGCAACCATAATTCTGAACAAACGAAATTAAAAATTGGGACTTGGACAGTTGGAAGTTAACAAACTTTAGACATTTTACTTCAAGCAGTTTTAGAGTACTAGAAACCTTTCAACGGATTATTATTCACTTTACATTTAATTGACTAGTTCGTTGAAGTATTTTCCTAAATTCTGTACCTATTAATGTTTGAAACACATTATTTGAAAGTTTTTAAAAACGAAGGACAGTTGGAGTTTTAAGTATTTGTTAGTTGAACTTGCGAAGAACTTCTGCTCTCTATTAACCCATTTATGCCCAGTAGGCTAAAAGCGGGACGCTTGTTAGTTACTGCATACAAAAACCTGTAATGGGTATATCCTTTTACTAAAGCTGTTTGTCACAAGTTAAATAGTCCTTCTTTTTGAGAAAACCAGTTAGTGCCACTTTTTGGATATCAAAGTTTTCAGACAAATCAGTCAAGCAAAGATACAGCATTAGTAGCCACAGAAAATAGGTGTTTTTTGCGAGCTTTTTTTTCATAAAATTAAACTATTTCAAAATGATTTGCTTGAAATTGATCACAGATGCCTTCTGTAATGTTACTTTGCAAAAGTAAAGTCGAGTAAGGTCGTATTTTGCGCACATATCTGCAAAATATATCATAAACAGGACGTTAAATAACATAATAAATATGGCAACGGTGAACTATTTTAAGCCAAAAATGTATATAAACCATTCCAAGAAAGAGTTTTAAGCAGAAAAAAATTGAAAAAAAAATATTTAAAAAAAAAAAACTTGGGCATAAATGGGTTAAGGCTGCCGATCGTGCACTGCGTACTATTAAGGTTGCGTTTATAAGGCCCTAATTCCTGCTGTCCTGCTTAACTCCAGCGTTGTAAACAGCATTGAGAAGCCAAAGTTTTGTTGGCTTTTACAGGACAAGGGTTTAAACCGGCAAAGTCCGGAAACATTACTTAGAAATTATCTGTAACATTGCGGAATTTTTTAGTTTTGTTATATACGGGTCTCATACGGCTATATACAGGTCATATACGGTCGCATATACAGTCTCATATACAGTCATCGCCTATTATAAAGTAAGCGAATATAGCTCAGTATACGCTTTGCACATGATATTACATGTTTAATTTTGGAAATGGACTTGACATTTTGCTATTCCAAATGATTCTACTGTGGATTTCCAAAAGAATTTCTCGTATATAACACGCTTCCAGTCAATTACTACAAAGAGTAAAGGATTGATGCGAAATTAAATAATCACATGATAATACGTTCAAACGCACCTGTTATTATATGCAAGTCCTGCTGCGAGAATTGGAGCTGTATCTGTCATATGCACTACTCAGTTATCTCGAAAATCAATACATAAATCCGACAATTTCATTACTAATTTTGCAGAGCCATTTTATGGCCCGCAAGAGAAGTATGAATCTGTAATATTCCTACTAAAGGGGCATTTCACGGTATTTGTGACATTAGGGGTGTCCGTAACAAAACTTTTTAAAAGTTTAAAATTTATACATATATTGAAAAAGTACATTCTAAAGTTATGAATATCATATTTTTTTCATAGTAAATTTTATATTATGTTTGTAATTGCTCTTGGTACATTGAAAATGCAATTTTCACTGTTACGGACTCTACATTAAGTTTTTCTTTAAATCTGGCTTAAATCGATTTTTAAGCCAAAACTGGTACTTGAGACAGATAAAGTAAAGGCTCACCTCTAATATAGCTAACAATGAATAAATAAATAGGTAAATAATGTGATTGAATTAATGAATGACGAAATGCGTACGTGATTTAGTAAATGAATGCATAAGCAATTGAAATGAATTATTTCACTTTGCCCCGCTTGCACTTGACAAATTACATCAAAAATTTTAAATCAAAACATGAATAATATAAACTAAATAAGGACAGCACTGGAAATCAGTCGATTTCAATTAACAGTTAAAATGATAATTACAAAAAATTATTATTTTATAATGGCAAGAAATGTTTTTGAAAAACCACGAATATTACAACTAAGGTATAAAGTATTGAAAATTGCTTGTAAATATTTTTCGTGGATTTTTGGAACTGTTTATTTTCTGACAGGAATACAACAATGTGTCTAGAAAGTTGGTTAAAATATTGCTAGATAGGTTGCGCTGCAAATTGTGAATATATTTT